>OX439142.1:78984254-79194359 GCA_949318255.1 Pollenia labialis
TAAAAAAAAAGCGCACCACGCACAAATAAAGGAATTTTTCGCAAACAAAATTTAAAAACTCTCATAAAATGATGCGAAACGTTGACAACGCTGGTGTTGTTATCCGTAACCGACACTTAAATTAAATGTTATCATCATACCTAGCTCAAAATTAAACAATGCAAATCCAGAAATACCTAAAATAAGAATTTTATTACATAATAAAATGTATATATGTGTACTAGGATAATTATCTAAAACAAAATATTTTTTTTTGTTCTAAGTCAAGGCGAATTTACACCAGGTGACGTTATCTTGCACGTGCGCCAAGATAGCGTCGATAGTTATCCACGAAAACGCAAAATCGTATTGGTGCTTTTGGGGATTGAATTGAAAATAGGAATTTAATGCTTTTGGGAGTTTTGCTTTTGGGAATTCAAAATTTAGGAATATAAGAATTAGGGTGTTCGAATAAAAATGAGAAATTGAAATTTAAAGCAAATAATTACTCAAAAATGGAATAAAAAATTAATAAACAATAATAAAAATATAATATATATATATATAAAAGCATTCAAATAATTAAATGAAGTGTATTTATAATTAAAAACAAACATTGTTACTTAAAAAAAAGACTTCTTTATCATAAAAAGAAAATAATAAATATTTAATAAAAATATAAAGTATGTATTAATAAAACCGAATTTGGTGTTTCGTTTTTTTTTGGGGTAAGAGGTAACGTCAAGGAAAAAACTGCATAGATTATGAAAGTAGACGTGCTAAAGAATATAAATCGCTTTCCGTGCAAAAAATCAAAGGAACAGTTTTCCAGAAATCTGGGTTCCTCCAAAATGGTCAGTAAAAACTGGGATTTAATTTTTAAGGGTGTTAGAGGTAACGTCAAGGAA
Source organism: Pollenia labialis (assembly GCA_949318255.1). Classification (NCBI taxonomy): domain Eukaryota; kingdom Metazoa; phylum Arthropoda; class Insecta; order Diptera; family Polleniidae; genus Pollenia; species Pollenia labialis. The sequence continues at coordinate 78,985,142 of OX439142.1, forward strand.
AAAACTGCATAGATTCTGAAAGAAGACGTACTAAAGAATATAAATCGCTTTCCGTGCAAAAAATCTAAGGAACAGTTTTCCAGAAATCTGGGTTCCTCCAAAATGGTCAGTAAAAACTGGTATTTAATTTTTAAGGGTGTTAGAGGTAACGTCAAGGAAAAAACTGCATAGATTCTGAAAGAAGACGTACTAAAGAATATAAATCGCTTTCCGTGCAAAAAATCTAAGGAACAGTTTTCCAGAAATCTGGGTTCCTCCAAAATGGTCAGTAAAAACTGGTATTTAATTTTTAAGGGTGTTAGAGGTAACGTCAAGGAAAAAACTGCATAGATTCTGAAAGAAGACGTACTAAAGAATATAAATCGCTTTCCGTGCAAAAAATCTAAGGAACAGTTTTCCAGAAATCTGGGTTCCTCCAAAATGGTCAGTAAAAACTGGGATTTAATTTTTAAGGGTGTTAGAGGTAACGTCAAGGAAAAAACTGCATAGATTCTGAAAGAAGATGTACTAAAGAATATAAATCGCTTTCCGTGCAAAAAATCTAAGGAACAGTTTTCCAGAAATCTGGGTTCCTCCAAAATGGTCAGTAAAAACTGGGATTTAATTTTTAAGGGTGTTAGAGGTAACGTCAAGGAAAAAACTGCATAGATTCTGAAAGAAGACGTACTAAAGAATATAAATCGCTTTCCGTGCAAAAAATCTAAGGAACAGTTTTCCAGAAATCTGGGTTCATCCAAAATGGTCAGTAAAAACTGGGATTTAATTTTTAAGGGTGTTAGAGGAAACGTCAAGGAAAAAACTGCATAGATTCTGAAAGAAGACGTACTAAAGAATATAAATCGCTTTCCGTGCAAAAAATCTAAGGAACAGTTTTCCAGAAATCTGGGTTCATCCAAAATGGTCAGTAAAACCTGGAATTTAATTTTTAAGGGTGTTAGAGGTAACGTCAAGGAAAAAACTGCATAGATTCTGAAAGAAGACGTACTAAAGAATATAAATCGCTTTCCGTGCAAAAAATCTAAGGAACAGTTTTCCAGAAATCTGGGTTCCTCCAAAATGGTCAGTAAAAACTGGGATTTAATTTTTAAGGGTGTTAGAGGTAACGTCAAGGAAAAAACTGCATAGATTCTGAAAGAAGACGTACTAAAGAATATAAATCGCTTTCCGTGCAAAAAATCTAAGGAACAGTTTTCCAGAAATCTGGGTTCCTCCAAAATGGTCAGTAAAAACTGGGATTTAATTTTTAAGGGTGTTAGAGGTAACGTCAAGGAAAAAACTGCATAGATTCTGAAAGAAGACGTACTAAAGAATATAAATCGCTTTCCGTGCAAAAAATCTAAGGAACAGTTTTCCAGAAATCTGGGTTCATCCAAAATGGTCAGTAAAAACTGGGATTTAATTTTTAAGGGTGTTAGAGGAAACGTCAAGGAAAAAACTGCATAGATTCTGAAAGAAGACGTACTAAAGAATATAAATCGCTTTCCGTGCAAAAAATCTAAGGAACAGTTTTCCAGAAATCTGGGTTCATCCAAAATGGTCAGTAAAACCTGGAATTTAATTTTTAAGGGTGTTAGAGGTAACGTCAAGGAAAAAACTGCATAGATTCTGAAAGAAGACGTACTAAAGAATATAAATCGCTTTCCGTGCAAAAAATCTAAGGAACAGTTTTCCAGAAATCTGGGTTCCTCCAAAATGGTCAGTAAAAACTGGGATTTAATTTTTAAGGGTGTTAGAGGTAACGTCAAGGAAAAAACTGCATAGATTCTGAAAGAAGACGTACTAAAGAATATAAATCGCTTTCCGTGCAAAAAATCTAAGGAACAGTTTTCCAGAAATCTGGGTTCCTCCAAAATGGTCAGTAAAAACTGGGATTTAATTTTTAAGGGTGTTAGAGGTAACGTCAAGGAAAAAACTGCATAGATTCTGAAAGAAGATGTACTAAAGAATATAAATCGCTTTCCGTGCAAAAAATCTAAGGAACAGTTTTCCAGAAATCTGGGTTCCTCCAAAATGGTCAGTAAAAACTGGTATTTAATTTTTAAGGGTGTTAGAGGTAACGTCAAGGAAAAAACTGCATAGATTCTGAAAGAAGATGTACTAAAGAATATAAATCGCTTTCCGTGCAAAAAATCTAAGGAACAGTTTTCCAGAAATCTGGGTTCCTCCAAAATGGTCAGTAAAAACTGGTATTTAATTTTTAAGGGTGTTAGAGGTAACGTCAAGGAAAAAACTGCATAGATTCTGAAAGAAGACGTACTAAAGAATATAAATCGCTTTCCGTGCAAAAAATCTAAGGAACAGTTTTCCAGAAATCTGGGTTCCTCCAAAATGGTCAGTAAAAACTGGTATTTAATTTTTAAGGGTGTTAGAGGTAACGTCAAGGAAAAAACTGCATAGATTCTGAAAGAAGACGTACTAAAGAATATAAATCGCTTTCCGTGCAAAAAATCTAAGGAACAGTTTTCCAGAAATCTGGGTTCCTCCAAAATGGTCAGTAAAAACTGGTATTTAATTTTTAAGGGTGTTAGAGGTAACGTCAAGGAAAAAACTGCATAGATTCTGAAAGAAGACGTACTAAAGAATATAAATCGCTTTCCGTGCAAAAAATCTAAGGAACAGTTTTCCAGAAATCTGGGTTCCTCCAAAATGGTCAGTAAAAACTGGGATTTAATTTTTAAGGGTGTTAGAGGTAACGTCAAGGAAAAAACTGCATAGATTCTGAAAGAAGACGTACTAAAGAATATAAATCGCTTTCCGTGCAAAAAATCTAAGGAACAGTTTTCCAGAAATCTGGGTTCCTCCAAAATGGTCAGTAAAAACTGGGATTTAATTTTTAAGGGTGTTAGAGGTAACGTCAAGGAAAAAACTGCATAGATTCTGAAAGAAGACGTACTAAAGAATATAAATCGCTTTCCGTGCAAAAAATCTAAGGAACAGTTTTCCAGAAATCTGGGTTCCTCCAAAATGGTCAGTAAAAACTGGTATTTAATTTTTAAGGGTGTTAGAGGTAACGTCAAGGAAAAAACTGCATAGATTCTGAAAGAAGACGTACTAAAGAATATAAATCGCTTTCCGTGCAAAAAATCTAAGGAACAGTTTTCCAGAAATCTGGGTTCCTCCAAAATGGTCAGTAAAAACTGGGATTTAATTTTTAAGGGTGTTAGAGGTAACGTCAAGGAAAAAACTGCATAGATTCTGAAAGAAGATGTACTAAAGAATATAAATCGCTTTCCGTGCAAAAAATCTAAGGAACAGTTTTCCAGAAATCTGGGTTCCTCCAAAATGGTCAGTAAAAACTGGGATTTAATTTTTAAGGGTGTTAGAGGTAACGTCAAGGAAAAAACTGCATAGATTCTGAAAGAAGACGTACTAAAGAATATAAATCGCTTTCCGTGCAAAAAATCTAAGGAACAGTTTTCCAGAAATCTGGGTTCCTCCAAAATGGTCAGTAAAAACTGGGATTTAATTTTTAAGGGTGTTAGAGGTAACGTCAAGGAAAAAACTGCATAGATTCTGAAAGAAGACGTACTAAAGAATATAAATCGCTTTCCGTGCAAAAAATCTAAGGAACAGTTTTCCAGAAATCTGGGTTCCTCCAAAATGGTCAGTAAAAACTGGGATTTAATTTTTAAGGGTGTTAGAGGTAACGTCAAGGAAAAAACTGCATAGATTCTGAAAGAAGACGTACTAAAGAATATAAATCGCTTTCCGTGCAAAAAATCTAAGGAACAGTTTTCCAGAAATCTGGGTTCCTCCAAAATGGTCAGTAAAAACTGGTATTTAATTTTTAAGGGTGTTAGAGGTAACGTCAAGGAAAAAACTGCATAGATTCTGAAAGAAGACGTACTAAAGAATATAAATCGCTTTCCGTGCAAAAAATCTAAGGAACAGTTTTCCAGAAATCTGGGTTCCTCCAAAATGGTCAGTAAAAACTGGTATTTAATTTTTAAGGGTGTTAGAGGTAACGTCAAGGAAAAAACTGCATAGATTCTGAAAGAAGACGTACTAAAGAATATAAATCGCTTTCCGTGCAAAAAATCTAAGGAACAGTTTTCCAGAAATCTGGGTTCCTCCAAAATGGTCAGTAAAAACTGGGATTTAATTTTTAAGGGTGTTAGAGGTAACGTCAAGGAAAAAACTGCATAGATTCTGAAAGAAGATGTACTAAAGAATATAAATCGCTTTCCGTGCAAAAAATCTAAGGAACAGTTTTCCAGAAATCTGGGTTCCTCCAAAATTTATATTCTTTAGTACGTCTTCTTTCAGAATCTATGCAGTTTTTTCCTTGACGTTTCCTCTAACACCCTTAAAAATTAAATCCCAGTTTTTACTGACCATTTTGGATGAACCCAGATTTCTGGAAAACTGTTCCTTAGATTTTTTGCACGGAAAGCGATTTATATTCTTTAGTACGTCTTCTTTCAGAATCTATGCAGTTTTTTCCTTGACGTTACCTCTAACACCCTTAAAAATTAAATCCCAGTTTTTACTGACCATTTTGGAGGAACCCAGATTTCTGGAAAACTGTTCCTTAGATTTTTTGCACGGAAAGCGATTTATATTCTTTAGTACATCTTCTTTCAGAATCTATGCAGTTTTTTCCTTGACGTTACCTCTAACACCCTTAAAAATTAAATCCCAGTTTTTACTGACCATTTTGGAGGAACCCAGATTTCTGGAAAACTGTTCCTTAGATTTTTTGCACGGAAAGCGATTTATATTCTTTAGTACGTCTTCTTTCAGAATCTATGCAGTTTTTTCCTTGACGTTACCTCTAACACCCTTAAAAATTAAATACCAGTTTTTACTGACCATTTTGGAGGAACCCAGATTTCTGGAAAACTGTTCCTTAGATTTTTTGCACGGAAAGCGATTTATATTCTTTAGTACGTCTTCTTTCAGAATCTATGCAGTTTTTTCCTTGACGTTACCTCTAACACCCTTAAAAATTAAATACCAGTTTTTACTGACCATTTTGGAGGAACCCAGATTTCTGGAAAACTGTTCCTTAGATTTTTTGCACGGAAAGCGATTTATATTCTTTAGTACGTCTTCTTTCAGAATCTATGCAGTTTTTTCCTTGACGTTACCTCTAACACCCTTAAAAATTAAATCCCAGTTTTTACTGACCATTTTGGAGGAACCCAGATTTCTGGAAAACTGTTCCTTTGATTTTTTGCACGGAAAGCGATTTATATTCTTTAGCACGTCTACTTTCATAATCTATGCAGTTTTTTCCTTGACGTTACCTCTTACCCCAAAAAAAAACGAAACACCAAATTCGGTTTTATTAATACATACTTTATATTTTTATTAAATATTTATTATTTTCTTTTTATGATAAAGAAGTCTTTTTTTTAAGTAACAATGTTTGTTTTTAATTATAAATACACTTCATTTAATTATTTGAATGCTTTTATATATATATATTATATTTTTATTATTGTTTATTAATTTTTTATTCCATTTTTGAGTAATTATTTGCTTTAAATTTCAATTTCTCATTTTTATTCGAACACCCTAATTCTTAAATTCCTAAATTTTGAATTCCCAAAAGCAAAACTCCCAAAAGCATTAAATTCCTATTTTTTATTCATCGCCCAAAAACGCCAATTCAATTTTGCGTTTTCGTGGATAGCTATCGACGCTATCTTGGCGCACGTTTATCTTGCTACATACGTAAGCAACAGCTGATTAATAACCTTGTGTCAATATGATATACCGTTCATGTGGTTCTGGGGAATAATTACTAAATTTTATAATTTTCGCTTAAAATTATGAAATTTAAAATTTTTTTAAATTATTATATTTCAAAACTGAAATTTAATAAATTAAATAAAACAAACTATTTAAAATTAAAAAGAAAACGAAATATTTGCTTAAATTGTTTACTAGTGTTATATTATTTTTGACACAGCGTTAAAATATTTCATAGTGTTGTAAACGTTTTCAAAATAAGGTCACCTTGTTCTAAGCCGACAGTTCCTGGAAATTTTCATTTGCTTTAAAAGATAAAAAGCAACAAGTTTATCTGGCAACTTCTACATTAAAAAACAGCTGAAAATATTAATTTTTTTCACTGGAATATTAAAAACTGTATTCCAATTAGAATTTCATCAAACAGCAAAAATAAGAAACAGAATTTTAAAACAAAAATAAATTAATTGTAAAAGTTTAAATAAAAAAAAAAACAAGTCGGTTATAAAAAGACAATCTGTGAGGTTATAAAGTAATATTTAATTAAAATTGGCAAATTTGTAAAAACAAGACAGAAATCAAAATAAGCAAAAATAAGTACCTATCAATATAAAAAAGAATTTGTACAGTAACAATGACTTGACAAAATTCCCGCCTTAACAACAATTAACAATTTTGTGAAATTCATTAAATTATATAATTCAAAAATAACTTGTTTATAATGTGCATTGAGTTTAGTAAGAAAACTTACGATTTTGTGTTGCAGCACCTCTTTGGTTGTTGCTCATAAAACGTTTATTCAAAAAATTTCTAGAGCAATTTCTGCTAGAAGTACCGGACACAATTGAGGTGCTAGAGGAGCGTATAAACGTTACAGCTCCACGTGCATTCCATATTGTAAACATACTTAGTACTATACTTTTTTAAATTAATTTAAAATATAATTTTTATAACTAGTATTTCACTTTTCTAACACGATTTCAAGAAAAAAAAATAATTACTCGTTTTCGTTTTTTTCCTCAAACAACTGATAAATACGATGTTTTTGACATTTATACTTTGCCATGGAATATAAAGAAAACATATTTAAAAGAAAGAGCAGATACAAAAATACATTGGAATTTTAAAAACAATGAGAAAGAATAAAAGAGATGACAAAATAACTTGACGAGAAGGAGCACAAAATCCAATGTGCAAAAAAGCAACAATTGCTAAGTAAAGGAAAAGGCGACCGACATGATTGTTCTTGCTAAACTTTTGGCAATTATAAAAAAATATTCAATAAATTTTGTTAAAATATTTCACAAGTTGTTAATATGTATGAAACAAAAACTTCTAAAAAATCTTAATAGTTATCTTTTTGATTATACAAATGATATCATTTGTTTTTACTAATCTTTATTATCTTGACTTTTTTTAGATTAGTTTCGGCAAGTACATATAGTTACACAGAACTCGTAACCATTAAAGAAAACCTACAAGCGACCTCAATAATAAGTTTTATACGAAATTAAAATTTAACTTTGTAAGGATCCGGAAATAATGAACTCTATTCTAATTACTGGTTGTAACCGGGGTCTTGGATTAGGACTAGTTAAAGCTTTAGTTAAACAGCCTAAAACACCACAACATATTTTTGCCACCTGCCGCAATAAGGACAAATCCAAGGTAGTAAAAACCCTTTTATTTTTAATTTAGAAACTAAGAAAAATTGTCTTGTACTCACTTATGGGTGCCATTTTTGGTTGATCTGCTTTGTGATGCTGCTGTTGTAAATGCAATTGGTTATCCAAAACTTTTAACAAAATTGTTAGAAAAATTAACACACTTAATTGTTGTACTATAATTATCTCACAATTTTCACAATAATTTTATTAAATTTAAATAGATTTAAAAACAATTTTTTTTAATTGAATTCCTTAACTTCGTGGTCTTTCCACTAGAAAACTCAGAAATGAAATAAGCGGCGTAAATTTTTTGCATTTACTTTTTGTCTATTTTCACCACTGTTGCCAATTTGACGGGTTTACTGCGATTCTAGCGGTTTTAACGTATCCATCGGTGTAAAATTTCCGTTTTGGCAGTTAGCGGGATATCTAGCGGTTTTTTAATATCATTAGAAAATACAAAACAAGAAAATTAAAGCAATTATGTGATAACTGCCCGTCTATACCAGAGATAATTATTGCGACATATATTGCAGTAATTGTCAAAATTATGTTATCTTTAATGTAGACAGCAATTTTTTGTACATATTTATTGCTAACAATTTATGTTGCAATAATTGTTAGTCCATTTTCGTTGACAAATATTGCTTACAAAAAACGTCAATTTGGTTGTAAGTTGAAAAAAAGAAGCAAAAAAGAAAAAAATAGAAGCAAATTGTGTGAGAAAGAAATTAAGTTTTTGAAATTGCAGCAAATTATAATTGTAGTAAAATAATTAAATTAAAAAATTAAATAAACACTAAAATAAAATTGTAAAAATTATAATTTTTTCCTTATTCGATCTTTATTGTTAAAATAATATTAATTTGTTTAAGTTCGAGTTCTTTTTTATATGAAAATAATAATTTTACATTAACCAAAAATAAAAAAATTAATAAAATTAATATTTTTGTATTAAAAATGACAAGCTTAAACAAATTAATATAAATTTAAATAATAAAGTCGAATAAGAAAGAATTTATATTAAAAATAATAATTCTTGTAAGATACCGCCATTTTTTACACTGCACCTTATTTCTTGATTTTTTTCAAACTATGAGTTAACATAAATACGTTTTCCCATGCCTTTAACATAAGCTGAGCAATAAGAAATATTGCTCTGTTATTCTGCCGACGTTATTGAAAACTTGCTGAGATAATTATCTTTAGTGTAGACCTAGGGTAAGAAAAAATTGTTTTTTTGTGGAAATTTAATTTGTTTCCGCAATTAAAAATTTTACAACGTTTTAAGCAGATTTTTTAAATTTTCCTATTAGAAAAAAAAATGGACGTGATAGACAGAAACTGAGAACGGACTTGAATTTATTTAAAACAGACCAGTGTTATAAACTTTTATCGATCAAAATATAATCTATAGTCAAATCTAAAGCACTTTAGCAACCAAAAATTAAAATATTTTTATTATCCCTCGGATAAAACTTTCATACGGTTGTAAAAACTAATTTCAAACAACGTACTGAATGAAATTCGAGAATTCAAGAAATACTGTTTGTGATGCTTTAAAAAAAAGCGCTATTTTACGCCTTTGCCTGGGTTTATATAAGTATGTTGTTTAGTATAAGCAAGCTTGTAACTAGATATGCCAAAATTCTTCTATATTTTTATTTAATTTCACGGATACAAACCTTATTTCTAGTTTTCCTAAAAAAGTGAAAATTAATTTGTATTAATCTAAGCGAAGTAAACAGGACTGTAAACAGTTTTCAAGCATGAATGTTTAAAAAAATTATTGCCAGCAAAAACTTTTTAAAATTATAAACGTTATAAAGCAGTAATGGCCATGTTATCCATATGTATGTATATACACATGCTTATTCAACCTTTTCAAATTAATGCCCCTCAGAAAGTTAATGTAAGTATACTTATATCAAATATAAAATTTCTTTTAGGATTTTCTTTAATCTTGGTCTACGGACTACAACTTTTAGCGTCATTACCAAAACTAGATTAAGTGCACTTAACTCTAATGTCTGGATAGATTTCAAGAAATACAAATCTATGAACTTTATATGAATATCCACATTTTTTACGTTCGCGGGACTAAAAGTCAGTGAAATTAAAAACCTTACAATATAATTTTAATTGAAACACATACACCTTTAAAAAAGCACCCTATATCTAGATTTGTATAAACATTTCACATAATATTTAGATTTTAGTGATATTTTTAAAACATTTTAAGCTAAATAAAAAAATTAGCGGTTTTTGAAGTGCGATTTGACGGGAAGTCTTCATAAAAAGTTGGCAGCAATGATTTTCACTTTAAAATTTTTCTTTTATGTTATTTCACTCTTGTTTAAGGCTGCCAGATAAATTTGTGAGGAAATCGTCAATTTTCTGAGAAAAAAAAAGAAAATAATCGTATTTCACATTTCGAAAAATTGGAGAACTTAAAATTTAGTTTTTTTTATTCAAACAATTCAAATTCAAACAAAAACATAATTACTCCATACCCTAGCAATTTCAGTCGTATAAGAGCTATTGGGAGACTCATGAATAGCGTCTTTGATCGTCGATGACCGCATTTTGTAATCGTAGAAGATTCTTCACACGGGAAAAAACTGTAAAACGAGTGAGATTCTTCCATTGCACATAGATTATCTACCAGTCTTTCATGCCATGAATGGAATGAGACTCATGTAGATATTATCTTACAACTCGTAAAATGTTCGCCGTATAATTGTTGAAAAGGTTCATTTGATGATGGTTTGATGAAAGATAAACAAAGTGTCGTTTTTGTACTCTTAAAAGAATCATGTAAAGATTTTCTAAAGACTTGCATATTTATTTGTTTATTTTATTTATTTATTTAAGAGTTCATTTTGTAATAAGAAGCCCAAAGGCCAAAATGAAAAGGTTCATTTGATGATGGTTTGATGAAAGATAAACAAAGTGTTGTTTTTGTACTCTTAAAAGAATCATGTACAGATTTTCTAAAGACTTGCATATTTATTTGTTTATTTTATTTATTTATTTAAGAGTTCATTTTGTAATAAGAAGCCCAAAGGCCAAAAATATATTACATAGCAATAAAGTCTGAGTAGTACCAAAAATACATACATAATATTTAAAATATTATTAATAAGCCGTACCTAAACAAAGGCAGCACGCGTTTGCTAGATTTCAAAATGTGCCATGTTCATAAAATATGCATGAAGCATACCTAAATAGAGCAGCGTCAACGCTTTGCAATTGGAAACCCCGATTTTGACAGCTCGTTTAATAGTGAAGTTGGCCGCTATTGTTAATACATATATAATGGGCATTTAGCTATTTTTTGGTCAATCTATCGCTCTGATCTCGATTTTTATTTATAATATATGAATTTGATCAAGCAAGAAAGTTTACACTACTGTTCGTGACACTACGTTGACGCTCTTACATATCAGCGTTAAAGATAAGCATAAGAAAACGTTTCGTCTTCCGCTCTTGTACGGTACGTCTGTTATACATTCTAAGATTAAAAAACGAACATGTCAGAATATGTAGTTTTATTCTGAATTTGGAGACTTTAGAAAAATATCGGCAAACCGGCACTTTGCTAATTTCGGAACAAAAAATCGTCAAATATGGCAGCCATGCTCTTGTGAAAGAAACTCACAAAACAACTTTCCAGATGTTTTTTTCTCTTCCTTTTATTCTTATGATTTGCAAAATGTCAACATTCCAATAAGAACTATTTAACAGGGTTGTGTTTTTAGGGATTTTTAATAGTATGTATTTTGAAATCTTAAATACCCTACAAGAAGACTACCGGTCATTTTACTAGTTATATGACCGGTAGTGTTGACCAATATAGTGTTATAGGAATAGTAATTTTTTTAGTTTTGGTTATGCATTTCTTGTAGGGTATATTGTGGATGTTTTTTATTTAAATTATTAAATTTAAATATTTCTAATAATAAACTTTTCTAAGAAACTTCAACATTTTATTTACTGGCTGTTCATCGATTTCGAACGTTAACGTTCGCATAGAAAATTACATTTAAAACAAAAAGAAAATTTTAGAATTTTAGATTTGCTGTTAAACTTTTTTTAATTACTCGACCAAAAGATGAGCTCAGAAAGGCGGTTTTGTTTTACAATACAAAAAATACTCAATTTTTTTTTGCTATAAATTCAATATGCGCTAATATATAATCTAATATACCAAAATAAAGGTAAATAAGTCAGCTTTCGAACAAAAAAAAAAAAAAAAACAGCATTGACGGCTATTTTTAAATTTACCGCACTGCGCGTCGGGGAACTAGATGTAAGCTTATATTTTATTTAATTTTGATTTGTTTTTTTTTAATATTCTTAATATCGCGCTAGATCATAAAGAGAATATTAACTTAAAATTTTAAAATTTACAGTAGAAGGAAAAACATTTTTAGTTAAATGTTAAAGACGTATCAAAAAACTTTTAAACTAAAGCTTCGTACAGACGATGGTCAGATCTTACAATATTGGTAAGCAGCGTTGCTTAAACTGCATTAAAATTGGCTAAAATATCTTACAGCTGTGTGAACATTGTAAGCTCATTTGTATTTGCAGAAGTGCAAAATTAATGCATCTGACAATTGCAGCATTGTCAGAAAAATATTGCTGTTGGCAACGCCTGCTTACAAGATTGTCAGATCTGACCATCGTCTGTACGAAGCTTAATAGTTTCATTACCAAAAAGTAGACAAAATAGCACGATAATTCCACAGCGGGTACATGGTCCAATTAGTAGGTCTGCTTGAAATGCCTGCTGATTTTTTGCAGAGTTGTGTTTTTTACGTGCAATTGTTTTTGTAGCAATTGCTTTTGACATTTATACCATTTTTTGCACTAACAATTGCTTTTGTTCTTGACATCTTTATCATTTTTCACACAAACAAAATGCGTGTTGTTTTTTCTATTGTTGGATTGTTGTAGTTGCGCGCAGACCTACTAGTTGGGCCATGAGCGGGTAAACATGAATATTACGTGTCGAAATTTCTTAAAAGAGAAATAATAAATTAATACCCTCTTTATGATCAAGTGCGATATGTTAAAAGCTGTTTTGTGAATTTACTTATTCAGGCTTAGATATAGTTTACCAACGCACCACCCATTAAAAAAAATTTTATTGGGTAAGAAAAAATTAAAAAAAAAAAGAAAATATAAAATGAAAAAAATGTTGAAAACGCATTGTTTTCCAGTTATGAACCTCTGAAGTTTTTATAAAGGTACTTACATATCGTTTGCTAAAATGAAAAAAGGCGAAACTAAAATGATATAATATTTCAGAAGAAGCAAAAAACTTTTTAAAATGTAAACTATAAACATGTCAGAAAACCATGCATTGATAAGTATTCCATGGAAAGAAAATGTGTAATTAAGTCGTTTTGCAGATATAAAATAAACAGACTTGTAGTAACGTCCCTTTGTTTTTTGTCAATAAAAGCGTAATTTTTGATTCTAGACGTGTCAACTTTTGTCAAGACATGTAGTTGAATGGCTTTCAACTATAATCAATCAAAAACATGATTTTGAATCTTTAGCAAGTTGCGCCTTTTTGCATTTTAGCTAACGATATAAGTATATATATGAAGGGCACAAAGCTGAACCAAATTAAATCATGTAATATAATGTATGTAAGTACGTATATGTATATTTCAAAACTGGTGCAAAATTTCTTCGAAATATTATCTATTCAGTTCTGTAACTAACTTAAACAAAAAGTGTTTCGTTTCTAACGTAATGGCAATAAACCCAAGTCAATGGCTCCAGAAATTAACGACAGTTCACTTAGTCAGGTATTTTCGAATTGACTCTTTTGACTTTGTTCGCTTTAGCTCTGTTTTATCATTGAGTAGAAAATCCTTGTGACCGACCGAAGGCCGTCTATGCAGAGAAGTTTTAGTTAGCGAAGCCGATGTTTGTTATTTAAATAAATTTTTATTACACTTTTATTTCAATAAACTACATACATACATACATACATGCATATCAACCTAGTGCACTTCTATAAGATTTTGATGTTAAATGTTGTAAAAACTGTATTGGGAGCCAAAGAGTTAAACATTTTTCAACGAAGGAAATAAACTATTTTTAATGGTTTAAACGTATCTAAAGCAAAAATTACATAAAGTATAGGGCTTGGGACCGTTTAAGTCGGAAAGCATTGGGTATTTTCGTATCACTGCACTTCATCAGAATATCAACATTTTTTTAATACCGATATACAAAATTATTAAGGGAATTCACGTCACAAGTTGCACCCTTGCGAAAAAGCAAAAGTGCAAAAATATAACAACAACCACACAGACAAATAGTTGTGCGTAAATAATTTTCTTTGTGGTTGGTTTTATGTGTTTGCACTTTTGCTATTTTGCAAGGGTGGAACTTGTGACGTGAATACCCTTACTATAATTCTACTTCACTGATATATGTATATATATGTATGTATATGTATGTAAACATTTGAAATCACTGTTGCAGCGCAGTGATGCATTTACGAACATGCAAATTATTAGAGTGCGAAAAAACTCGTAATTCCAAATAGTTTAATTTTAATCACTTACTATAAAAGATCTCTCAAATAAAGAGTTATAAATTGTTGAAATCAAAATATAAATAGTTGTACATATGGGCATTTCCATTTTGACGTGTCGTGATATTTGTACCACAAAATGTAAAAAAATTAAATGACGAGGTCAAATTTGTAGAAAGGGTTTTTATATATACAAAGTAATGAAGTAGCACTATATTCAGAAAAAAAATTACAGTAATCGACGCTAAGGATTTGCAGATATATGCAAAAATCTGCGCTGGCGTGACGTTAAAAAAACGGAAGTGGGTTTTGACTTGCATTACAAAACTGAAAAATACTGCGAATTGAGCAAGATGTTTGTACAAAACCTTTTTTAGTAAACTTAGGACAAATACAGATTTATTTTTCAAGCTATAACATTTATAAATCTTTGCTCGGTTTAAGGTAGATATGGGAATTTTCAGTTAAAAGTCTACCTTTTTTAATGTAACGCCAGATTGCAAATAAGGTTGTATTTTCGAACCATTTTGTTCAATCGTTATCCCTTTTGCTACTTAATGTAGAGCTTGTTGCGCTTTACAACAATATATAAAAAAGTAAATGATACATTTAAAATTTTTTGAGAAACAATTTAAAATACTTCTGGCGTTACGTGACAAAAAGTAGACTTTTCGCTGGAAATGCCCATATATGTTTCCTTCTCTTAACCATTTAATAGAAAAATAAGAAATTCCGCATTTAAATAATTTTAACCTTTTTTTTTAACGGTATTCGTCGAAACGACGAAGAAAGTGTATCTAGGGTTAACAAAAGTTTTTTTTCATTTCAGGAACTACAAGAATTATGTGCACAAAACCCCAATATACACATTTTAGAAATCGGTATGAAAACTATCGCCAAAGAGTTAAATCTGATTTTACACATTTTCTTATTATTTAATACTTTAATTTTCATTTCCCCTTTTTCAGATTTACGAAATTACAATTCCTACGATACTTTAGTTAAGCAAATCGATGATGTTACCCAAGATAAAGGTCTTAATGTTCTTTTTAACAATGCCGGCATTGCACCCAAATCTACCCGTATCAACATTACAAAAGTCGAGGATTTATTGAATACTTTCGAAACAAATACCGTGGTACCAATAATGTTGGCCAAAGCTTGTTTGCCGTTGTTGAAAAAGGCTTCAAAGTTCCAAGAAAATTTAGATTTTGGTGTTAACCGTGCTGCCATTATAAATATGAGTTCGATTTTAGCTTCTATTGAGGGAAATACTGATGGTGGTCTTTATGCTTATCGTACTTCTAAAGCTGCTTTAAACGCTGCGACAAAATCGTTAAGTATTGATTTGTATCCTAATAAAATTTTATGTGTAGCTTTACATCCTGGATGGGTACGCACAGATATGGGTGGATCGAATGCTCCATTAGACGTTGAACCAACAACCACAGAAATTGTAGAGACCATTATGAAATTCAATTCTAAGCATAATGGTGGTTTCTATCAATACGATGGTGCACAGCTGCCTTGGTAGTGCGGAAAATTAATGAAAAGATACATTATAAAGCACTGTAAATTTTGTTAAAAGTGCGATTGTTGTTTTAAATACTATCACTTTATTATAAAGTAAAATTATGTTTTTGAAAATCGAAATTTAATTAAAAAATTATTAAAATGTTGTATTCATATTCATTTATGTATAATTATAAAATACTTGCTATTAAAATCCGGCGCTATCTTGAGTCGAACCATTATGGACTTAAATATATAGTCATCCAATCATTTTTTTTAACTTTTTGCAATTATTTTCGGCCATCGAGATTTTCAGTTCAACTGTTTAAAAAAAGGGCGTAGTTTTTCCTGGGGTCTGATTCTGGCAGTCGTGATCG
The DNA here is from genome assembly GCA_949318255.1 of Pollenia labialis. Classification (NCBI taxonomy): domain Eukaryota; kingdom Metazoa; phylum Arthropoda; class Insecta; order Diptera; family Polleniidae; genus Pollenia; species Pollenia labialis. The sequence goes on from OX439142.1 coordinate 79,000,957, forward strand.
AGTACTTTCTCGATTCGAAAGCAATTTAATATTTAATTATTTCAGTCAATACTGAACGAATCGGAATTATTTTTTCAGTGTTGTAAAGCATTCATTAAGTTTCACAACACTGAAAAAATAATTTTGATTCGTTCAGTATTGACTTAAAGATTTATAAATAAAATTGCTTTCGAATCGAGAAAGTACTCGATCAAGACTGCCAGAATTAGGCCCCTGATTTTAGAAGCAGTTCTTGTAAATATAAGTGGAATTCAAAGAATGATGTATGTATATAAAATGGAGTATTTTAACAAACTTTTATGACAGGATCCATTTCATAATTTGTTTGATTTCAATTTTACTCGAATTCGATTTCCAGAACATGGTTGACTATAGAAAAACGTTTAATTATCTAATTCCGGTCACTTTTTAACTGATATTGCGTATTGATAATCAAGCATTTTGTACCCAATTTGAAAACTTTTGTTATTACAGTTCTACAGGCACACAGATTTATATTTTGTGTCACGCTCACTTTAATCGTGCCCATTTTTAGAGAGATTGTATATTGACAACTCAGTGATGTGTACCAAATTTAGACAATTTTCTCATACCGATCTCCAGATATAAAGAAATTTATTTTGTGTCAAACCCACTTCCTCAATCCCCTCACATTCTCTTGGATGTTGTGAATTGATAACCAAATTGCTTGCACCAAATTTGGAAACTTTAGTTAAAGTACCAATTATTTATATATGTCCTTTATTTATTTAAATACAGTATTCTATGAGCTAAATTTCAGTTATGTATTTTATAAAGCTTTTTGTAATAGTCATATTCCTTCAATTTTTCAGAAATGACTTTATACACTATCAGACTATTATATAAATTCGAAAAATAAAAAATGTTGAATATAATATAAAGTAACCTTCAGAAGGAAATAATTCCCAGTTTCTATTTGTTAAAATAGTTGAGTTAAATACATTCAATTTATAAAGTATCACTATCCAGTGTGACACAAAGAATGCTGACGAAGGCCAGAAAATGCATAACATTCTGCTGGTGTCTAATAATTGTAAATTTTTCTGTTCATACAATATACCTCATTGCTTTCCAACGGAAAGCTAAGGTAAAATGTAACAAGAAAATACAATATAATAGTCTGATAGTGTATAAAGTCATTTCTGAAAAATTGAAGGAATATGACTATTACAAAAAGCTTTATAAAATACATAACTGAAATTTAGCTCATAGAATAAATTCGAAAAATAAAAAATGTTTGTTAAAAAAAAATATGATAAAAGTGTCCTTCTGGCAACGCTTTTCAAACAAAAGAAAACGAAACTGTCAAATTAAACTTTTTGTGTCTACACAGGAAACAAAGTTAAAAATATAATTCAACAAACTTTGTCAAAGTAAACTTTGCCTGTCTAAAAGGAGCCTTACATTCTAAGTCTGCGTTTATACGGCTCATGTTTTATTGACATGATTCTTCCTTTTTCTTCTTTAAACATGAATTGGCGTTCAAATGATTAATGTCATGTTGACGACATGTTTTTTATTTTCTATAGTAGTGCGTATGCATGTGAGCTTTTTTGATATTGAAAACAAAATTAAACAACGAATGAAAAAGCAAAGCGTATTGGCAGTACATGCATCTGAGTACTCGTTTCTTTTTCCCTCGTCCTTCATGCCATAAAGTAGCAATCATGTCATTCGAATTTCCAAAAATCCCTTCTTAGTGGATCGATTTGGGGAGAGACCAACCCTGTGTCCAAATTGCATGCTTTAGCTTTAGGCGTTTAGGCTGTGCGATGGTTAATCAATCGGTCAGTTAGTCAATCAACCAGTCAGTCAGTAACGTTACAGTTTTATATATCGCACTTGTTCCTCCAAAGAGAGACACCTCAAAATGTTTAAATTTTCCCATGTTTTAAGAAATCGAAAAATTAACACTGTAAAAATCTTAGATCAATTTTTCTAGTATTTTGCCAAAAAAAAAATTCAATTGTTTCTCCCCAAGGCCCATCTATCAGGTCTGCTTACTTGTACAAAAACAAAAAACGATTCTTTTAAGTTGTCAAAAATTTACTACCACATATACAAAGCAAAAAGAAAATACGTGTATGTGTCGCATACCATAAACGTATACATGCACATGTAAACAACTTTTGACAACTAAAAAGAACATAAACAATGATCATCAGGCTTCTTGCGCAGACCTTTTCAATGGGCCTTGTTTCTCCCTGTGTAGTAGCATTTTATATGTTCATATAAAAATAAAATAGATTTCAGTCCACTCTCTTTAGAGGAACCAGTGCGATATGGGTGATTCCAAAGTGTTGAACGCGACAGTCGTTCGAACGTGAACAAAATAGAAGTAGTTTTTGTGGCCATGTATAAAAAGGCGTAATTCAGTGAAACCTGGAACAATTTTTTAGTCAAACTACTTTCAGAATTTTACGTAGCAATGTAACATTAAAAGGTCTTTGCTTTGATTCCAAAATCTTCTGTATTTTTTTTTAAGCCAAAATCTGGGTCAATACGTGACATTTGGAACGTGAAATTTTTTTCCACAATAATTTAACTGGATAATGATTAAAACAAAATAAAAATTTACCGCTAATCCGAATAACTTATTTCTCTTCGAACTCGTCCTTAGATTACAGACCATGTAAGACAATTTTTTTGGAATAATTTTTATCAAATATCACCTCTTTTAATGAAGATAATATTAAAGAAAGCATACAATAAAACATTCTCACAAATAAGAAATTACGTTTGCACAACTTTGCAGTCTGATTGTTAACCCAAGTGAACAAATTTATGGGTAAATTAATAAAATTATTAAAATCTTAATATTTCTCTATGACAATATAGTAAAATAATCAGCTTTTAATAACGTTTAAATGTTCGGTCACGGTGGACCTTTTGACGGAAATGCCCATGACGGATATGTATATGTATATACATATATTTTTTCTCCGGAAATATTTACTGAAATAAATATCGTCTTTATTAAGAATTTGTCTTATCTAAGAAATGTTCTATAAAAACAAATTCTCGCATAATTTCTTCAACTGCAAGCTGTTAAACCATATTTTTTGTAAAACTTTTTATAAAAAAAAAAAAAAAAAACTGATTTTAGATTTTATTTTGACTCATTAATTATGACTTTTGCAAAATTCTCTATAAAACCCGTTTTAAACAAATATTTCTATGTAGAAAATGCATAGTTTTGCAAATTTCCTCTAAAACGCAAACTTTTGCAAACACTTATTTCTATACAAACGCAAATTGTTATAAACAATTTTTTATTTAGCAGTTTTTTTTTGCCAAATTATTAAAAATTGCAAATTATAACGATATTTTTTATAATCGAATTACAAAACTTAACATAAATTACGAATTTCCCTAAAAATCACAAATTTTCATAAAACAACCCAAAAAGATATTTTTTACAAAATTTATTTTTATAAAAACAAAATTTCTTTTTATATAATAGCGAACTTTTACGATATCTTTCATAATCGCATACATATTTCCATAAAAGTTTTGACTATCGTATGACTCGTTTATAATTTTTATAACAGTTATTAATTGTTATACGAAATAGAAGTACACATGACCATAATAAACATGCCTTTTACAACCAAGTCGCATTTGATCATATTCAGTCTTTCAAGAAATCGACACGTAATATTCAAATCTACACGCTGTTAAAATATCGTGCTCTTTTGTCTACCTTTTGGTAATGAATCGGGTTGAATTAAAATTCTTTTTCATATGCCTTTAATAATAAAGTAAACATTTTTTGATTCTAGTGAATTACGATAAAATGCGAATTGTTTAGTTAATAGAGCTTGCGCAAGAAAACTTGGTCTGTGTAAATTGGGCGAATAATTAACTAATTTTTATCTAATAGTCATAATTTAAAATTCTGGTAATAAAACATTTATTGTGTAAATTTTTCTTGTATTCTTTTTTATTTTCTTTCAAACTTCGGTTTTGCATCTTTTTTCTTGTTAGACAATTAAAAAGAAATTTTCAGTTCAAATAAAACATTTTTACGTAATTTGTTAATTTTTTTTTGTTGGAATTCAAGCTTAACTAAGATTTTTAGATTTTCTTTTGTTTATTTCGTTTTGCTTTTTATTTTAAGACACAAAATCAATAAATAAAACTACATACCAAAAAGTTGGAAAATTAAAATAAAAGCAAAAAGTATATCAAATATTGCAAACAATTATTTAAGAATGAATAAAAAGCTAAAAAAGACTATGATACATTAAAGAAGAGCTTAAAAGGATTGTGATAAGCAGGAATGGGCTATTTGTTAATTACGTATAGTATAGTTTTAGGATGAATAAAATTTTAATTCAAACTTGCAAATGGATTTATTTGTTTTTCCTTAGAAAAAGGCTGCTTTAAAAATTTGAATTAATGATGGATATGAGCATAAGAAAAAGTTTGAAACTTTGATTGCTCCAGATTAAATGCGTGTTGCAAATGTAAAGGTTTCAAAATTTTCTTGGAAAAGATGTGTTTATTATTTTAAATATTGAGTTTAATTAGCTGATTAACCCCTCCTGTTTGATGTTCAAATTAAATTATTTATCATATGTGTTGAACTCTGGATGTGGAGGAAGAAGTAGACGAAGAGTTAGAGGAAGAGGACAAAGTAGATTCCTCCGTTGAAGAACGTGGCATAGCTGTAACAGACATGGTGGGTACTGCAGTAACTAAATTTGAGCTTCCTATAGCACTACTCGCACCAGGAATGCTGGTCAAATGGGCATTTAAGCTGGTGGAGGCGTTGGAATTCATCATAACCTCACTGCTGCCAGTCGCAGTGGCATTTGTAGGTATTGTTAATACAATATGTCTTAGAGTCACAGCCCAGGAAGTACATTCATTGGCATGATTTGCTACTAAAGATGTATAGATTTCCATGGCTTCATTGTAAGATCGACGCGTTACAGCCAAACTTAAACGATAGATTTTTTGTTGGACTGCTGGACTTAGATTACCCGATTGCCACAGTTGCTCTATAATGCCCAGACGCCGCTCGATCTCTTCCCGTCGTACATTTATTGATTCTTGAACTAAAGGAACTTGTCCGCGTAGACAGCGAAAACTTGTGGTCACAGCATCTGAAGGTAATGTTATGTTTTCTTGTTCACTTGTGGTATGGGGCATGGGATGGACCACAGCTACGGGTTGCATAATAGAGGATGTGCTAGGAGGTGGTGGCGGTGGTAGACCGGCACTAGCCTGATTTGGTAGCACGACCGCTGTGGGTTTTGTTAAAGTCGTTGAGGGCGTTACAGTTCCTTGCAAAGGATAAGCTACTCTTTTGTTCAGATTAATACGTGACCGTCCAGGGCCACCGGTTGATGTAGCCGATAGCGAATTATAGGACAATGTTGGTGGATCATTCCAGCCAGGTGTGCGTGAACCTTAAATAACGAAAAAGTTTATTACTATTAAATTAACATTGAAAGTTCCTTTAACACTTTGTATTTTCTTTACGTTCTCCTTGTTTCTCTATTCATTAGCCGTGTAAAGTGTAGGAAAAATTTTTTTAACTTACCTGGAAATGGTTCACTGGCTGGTGGCATTGCTGTTGGTGGTTTATCGGCCATATTTGTTCCTTTTATTTATTATAAATTAATTGTATTCTAAAGTTATTATGTTTTTGCACAACTTTTTGTTAAATTTATATCACTAAATTTTTTATTTTTACATTAAAAATAAAATCAATTGCTTCTACAGTGACGTTCTCTTAATTTCTTTTTCTATTTTCTGCTTCTTTTTTATATTCTCTCACTGACGTTTACAAAAAATTTACGTCTCGCATATGCATCTTCTTGATAACATAGCAATTTCAGTCAAATGGTAACATGTTTGTAAAACAGCAAAGCTCATTCACAATAGTTAAGAATTTATAACGGGTTGGAACGTTTAAAAATAAAATATTTTTTGTTACTGAGCTAACTTAATAAAAGCGGTTAACGTTGTTTTTTTTCTGTCAAATCTGATCTCATTTTCACAAAGTTTATACTAGGGAAGCCAATCCCGATACCAAAAACATTAATTTTTAAATCCCTGGATTTATAAACACAAATTCATCAAAACTTTCCCCCATGAGAAGGGAACACAATATTGATATTTTATATTTCTTTTGTTAAACTTTATTATTCTTTTTAAGCGCATCCAATAATTAAAATGAAATTTTACTAGGTATGATAAGTCGTGAAAAAGTTATAGAAGAATAGACATATTAAGATTAAGTTTAAATTTGTTTAAATAGCTAGTATTAAGTCCAATGTTGGCTCTCCTAGAATTTGGCCGTTTAGCAGACACAAGACTATCGCTTGCATAAGTCAGTAAAAGATTCCCATTCGTTGGCTGAGGTAAGTTAGAAACATACAAATTATAAAGTGGCACACCCGTTTCAACCTGTTTAATGTCCGAAAAGGTTCCTCCCAATCGCACCTTAAATATCCACTACTCAAGAATCTGACAGCAAGTCGACAAATATTCTTACCATAACTAAGATTTAGCATTTTGTACAAGAGACCATCATGTCTAACCGTAACAAACGCTTTGGCAAAAGCTAAACTTGCAACCATAGTAAGAAACACTTTTTGATTTTTAGTAATAGGTGGTAATTATTGCATACGTTACCTGGTAAGTAGTTGTCATTACAATTATCATTATTCCGAAAACTGCAATAAGTACTTACTAGTAATGACTTCAGCAACTACTTATTACTTATATTAATTCACTACTAAATATTTGCTTACTAATAATCAGATCAATAACTACTTGTTAGTCGTGTTGTTTTCAGTACTGAATATTTACTTACTGGTAACGTACTCAATAACTACTTATTAGGTCTATTATTCTGTAGTAGTAGTATTTATTCAGCCAAAAAATAAGTAGTGTTTATTTTTCTCCAACATTACTTGCTAACTTACCAGGTAAGTAAAGTTTTTGCTGGGATCTCCTATTAGACAATACCAATAGAGCATGGAAAGAAGCGAGTCCATTCCTAAAGCAAATTTGGAAGTCTTTAAGAATTTCTCTATCTAAAATTACTTTGTTTGTCATACCGAGAAAGTAGCCAATATTTATACAATGCTTGAACAAAATTGCCAAAAATGTATAAACTGCATTATCCGATTTTTTTTATGCGCAAAATCAGGCGCACTATCAAAACCACTGGATCTTTTTGCTAAGTCAGAAAGTCTTACGTCCGTGTTAACCGTCTGCAGTCGAAGAATTGTCAAGCACCGTCAAAGGCGTTGCCTTGTCTAGGGTGTTCAATTAATCGGGTTTTATTTTGGTTCGATTAAACGATTAATCAATATTTGGCCTTTTAACTTATTCGATTGAACGAATTACATATTAACATTAAACCATTCATCGAATAATTCTAAGTCCAGAAATTTTTTAAATTGCGAGATTTTTTCGATAATTTTAGCAAAAATTGGTACTTGAGTATATAGACATTCTTTTTTTTAATAAAACTTGCCAATGTAGCTCCAAATGGTTGCTTCAATTCCGGTCACTAAGATTTTAAAAGAGTCAATATAACTTTGGATTTTTAAAACTTTTCACGGATATTCCATCCTCTACTATTCTTCTGCAAATAATTTCCTCTAGAGGATCGATCGAAGTATCTTGTTGAAAATATTTATTCATTGGACCACTTGTAGCCGCCTTTGATTTTGTTGGTGGCACAGCTTCTTAAAGTACTATGGTATGGTAAATGTGTAAGTGGTAAATTAGTGAAGTTGCTGAAGAACATTTAGGTTCATTAGGTTCGAACAATATTTTTAAATTAAGCTCATATAACGTGTGATGCTGTGGAGTTCTGAAAGTCATACCGTTTTTGTGTTTCTCGGTGTGCTGAAGATCTCTCCAAAACACACAAAAACAGGACACTAAAATATCACACGTGTGATTTTAGTAGGCACATGTGATTTGAAATCACGTGATTTGAGTAAAAGTAATTTGCAGAACAGGTCTGAATATAAATCATTAAGTTAACATACCTTTGTCGTTTTTTCTTTTAAAAATTAATTATTTAATTGTGGTGAAAATATGTAACAAAAATATAAGCTAAATTACTCACTAAATATGCATGTTTTTTTCATTTGCAACGGACGCATACATTTGGTTTGTTTATTCGACTTTAAACTATAAAAAAGTATATATTTAACACAAATAGTATGTATATATTATTAACTTTCGATTAATCGGTATAAATTCTTCGATTCATCCTTTAACCGAAATTAGCAATTCTAAATTAGTCGAACGATTAATCATCTAAAATTGTTAGATTAATCGAACAACAGTACAGTAGTTTTGACTTAGCTGCACAATCTCCTTTGCACGATTTTTTGTGCAGGTAAATCAAAAATGCAGTTATCTTAAATGCATTTACCTGCCTTAATGTACAGGTACACAATTGTGGGTACCTGCACAAAAGTGCAGCTAAAGTAAAGTGTTTTTTTTAAACATAAATTTATATTTTATTAAAATTTTATTTCAACACAGGAGCTTACTGGGAATCTCACAAAGAGTCTTGTTGATGGTCGACGGGCTCATTTTTTTAATGTAGACGATTCCAAGCACGGGAGAAACTGTTACACGTGCTGATTCGTAACAGCCGTACCTAAACAAGAGCGGAAGGCGGAACGTTTTCTTCTGCTAAGCTTTTACGCTAATATGCCATACCTAAACAAGAGCGTCAACGTTGTGGCACAAACAGTAGTGTTAACTTTCTTGTTTAATACTACCCATATAATTAATATAAAAATAAGAGAAAAACCCGCTAGATTGACAAAAAATAGCTAAATTGTCATTATTTATTATTAACAGCGGCCAACTTCACTAAAAAACGCGCTGTCAAAATCGGATTTTCCAATTGTAAAGCGTTGACGCCAAATTGTATGGGCATGAGAATTTTTGACAGCTAGAAAACGCTTTCCGCTCTTGTTTAGGTATGGCTGTAAGAGAGATTCTTCCATAACGCAGCGAAAAACGCTTATATTAATCGTAAAGGGAATCGTTTATGATGTTTGTTGAGATTATCTAACGAGTCTTTCAAAAAGCATGCTAAGAGTCGTATGAGACTCATGTAGGTATTATTTTACAACTCGTGAAATACTCAGCCGTATGACTAAGCTACCAAAACTTCTAATTATCATACAATTTCTATAAAACAAACTTTAAGGTCGCGAAATCAATACCATCCTGTCGGAAAATCCTCTTTTGCAGATCCTTAGACCGGTTGGTTTTATTAAAATTGTATTGGCAATAGCATTTTCATACTTCCAAAACTGTCTTATTTAGGTAGCTCAGTAATTTTTATACGACTCTTACAGAGAATCCCAAAAGGTTCATTTCAAGATTTAAGATTGTTACTCGTCAGATAATCACCAGAAGATTCTTTAAGGAGTTGTATATTAAACAGTCTATGCTAGCTGGGAAATAACAGATCATTTTATACATGTATGTATGTTTATTTAATATAAAAGAAACATTAACAAAAACAATGAGAATTCACAAAGAACATAAAACATAAAAAACAAAATAATTGCGATTTATATTTTTATAAACAGCTTAAATTGGATATTTATGTGAAAAAGTGGCCACCATATATTTTTATGTGTGCAGCCAACTTTGATGTTTTGTATGAAAATATTTTAATGCTGCCCAAAAATATGAAAAATGTGGAGGTATACAAAATGCACTTAAAGAAGGATTTTGTAGAATAATTCCAGAAAATATTTAATTTGGGCAGTTAAGTCAAAGTGCAGCTAACTTTGATATTTTGTATGAAAATAATTTTAAAATGCCAAAAATGTTGTGCATTTATCTTAAATGTGCAGGTATAGAAAGTGCACTTAAAAAAGGAATTTGTATGGAATTAGAAAGAATAATTCCAAAAATTATCAATTTTGTGCAGTTAAGTCAAGAGTGCACGTAAACAAAAGGCAGTTAAGTCAAAACTACTGTATTAGTCGAAAAAATTCTGAGCACCCAATTGAGTTGTTTGTTGCCTGCAAGTAAATTAGCCCTCCCATTATTATCAGAGACAATTAAACACCCAGGGCCTTTTAAACTTTGAACTGGTGGACGAACATTTAATCCGACCGCAGATTTCACTTTCCTAAGCATTGTGTTATTCAGGCGCAACTTGTCGAGGCAATCGGACAAATGCTTCCGTTCAAAAACAGAAATAGTCCCTTGTATGATTTAACCCAAATTTTTTATATCTGCCTTGTATTACTCGCCCAGCCAGGCTCACTACACCTATGCAAAGCTCGCCTAAGACTTTTTTTGTAAGTGATGAAATTAAGAATGTGTAATAGGAGTTTCAACATTCCCCTGCCTTTAATCAAAATTTTCGGAATAGAATACTCCATGGCATCCAAGAAGGCACAACTTAAATTTGTAATACATGAAGATTTTGCGTTTTTTTTGTCTCTTTCTAAGAAAGCTGCTCTTTTGCATCATCTTTTATGCCACAAAACAATGAACACAAATTTATTAAGTTAAGATTTATTTGCAAAACTGTTGTAAAAATTAACTTATAAGTTTACCACAACACGAGTAAATAATATTCAAGTATGTATGTAAATAACATTATAAAACAAAACAATATTACTAAATAAATTTTTTCTGCACAAAACAAACGTTTGTTAAACATAAATGCATTTGTTTAACGTGGTTTGTGTTTTGTTATTTTTGATTTGATCACGACATTTGTGTTGATTGTTGCGGCCTGTTTTAACACATTGCCACTTCACTACCAAAAAAAGCTTTCTGTCTTTTTCTTCGAAAGCTGGCTTCGCAGCTGATTTGGGCCCTTTTCACACGTCACTTATTACAGTTCTGTTAGTATTCTGTGGCCAACAGGGAGACTACGATCTTTTAAATGTGCAAACAGCTTATTCCTAAATCGACGAACATTCATCGCATCATAATCAACCTCGAAGGTACTCCACGGGACATGCAGTTTCCTGCATTTAGAGAAATCTCCCCAGCTTTATTCTGAAATTTATAGTCAAAATTCCAGAAGAAGGTCCTTAAGCCACATTCGTAATAAAAAAATCAATAAATGAAGAAAATACAGCATTTTAATTGCCGGTCCTTCAGTTTGTCTTACTTCCAAGACAGGCTTGGCCAATAAAAAAATCTCTAAGATTTCGTCTTCAAACATTTGTATAAGGATCACTCCAATTAGGGATTCCAATACCGGTATAACCGATACCGATCTTACCGGCTAAGATCGAATACCGAAATTGGATTGAATAATAACAAAATCTTTTGAAATTTAAATTTTGTATTCCCAAAAATTGAAATTACTTTTTGATAATGAATAATATAATTTTAAAATTGTTTTTATTCTTGGTGCTTTGTATTTAGATATTTTTATTACATATATATTACCGAAAATATCGGTATCGAGATTTCCTTAATACCGAAACCTTCGGTATTGGAATCCCTAACCCCAATACCAGATTTTCTATAGAGCCAAACGAATCAAAACCAAGTGCTTTACTACACTCAAAAGAAAAATCAATCCATCTCTACTCAAATTAATCCGAAGCGGTATTAATAGTACGGTGAGTACGGATTTTCTTGAATCAAGTAAAAAAGATTGATTCAAGTACGAATTTTCAATCCCAAAATACTTAAATTATCCATATTCAATCCCGAATCCGTTCTTGAAATAATCCGATAATGAGATTGATTTAAGTAAAACTAAGATTGAATCAATCTCAAAATGCGCTTGATTCAAGAATTATAAAGTTGATTTTATCCCGAATTCGTGCTTAAAAAAATCAAAAAAGAAGTTAGATAGAGGAAATTATTATGATTGATTTATTTACCCGTTTAACACCTTACAGAATGCTAAAACACCAACATCATACACGATATGGTTTTTACTTTAAAAGGCAAAACAGTTAAGAACACTTTCTTGCTCTGTTTGTTTGATTTATTTGATTTGAACAAAATAACCACCACACACAGAAGTGCACAATATATATTTTATTGAAATCTGTTCAATAATTTCAGAGTTATAAGCATTCAAATTTGCTACTAACACATACATATGCAGAACACATAAATAAAAAATTGGTTTTTTTTCTCAATTATCAAATAATAAAAAAAAATAGCGTGGTCGATTATTCGACATTTGTCAGAAACTGCTTTTCGAATATTTCGACTATATAAATCGGCAGCAAAACAATTAATAACGCTTTCTCAGTTTGTTTGACAACCGAACCTCTATGGGAGAAAAAAGTATCAAAACGGGGAATTAAGGGAAATTAAATTTCTTTCTATTACTTTTCCGTGCTTCATGTGATAATTTTGAAATATACTATAATATTGAACTTAGAAACATAATGTCAAAGGTGCAGTTTACTAAGTAAATGAGAACTATACGATTAAAAATGTTGGTGCTTTTGGATCTTCATCTGGTACTTTTTGAATTTTGGTTAATACATGCATTGTCCTGAGTGAATAAGAATGTTTAAGAGGGAGCTTTTTCGTACTTTTTCGTTCTACAACTGGTACTTTGATAAATTTTCGTTAGTATTAGACATAAAAACATAAAATTAAACCTACAATGTCCTGAGTGGATAACAATCTATAAAGGATACTTTTTGTTCCTTTTTTGTTTTTCAACTGATATTTTTTATTTTAAACTTACAAAATTAAATTAACTCACGCAGAAGCTAAAATATGAAGCGGAGGTTGGTCCCTCACCAAATCGATCCACTAAGACGGAAAAAATAAATGCTCGAAACATGTAAATTCGTATATACTTCATATATGTATACTATATTTTGTTCATACCTAAAAAAGAGCGGAAGCGTTTTCTAGCTGTCAAAAATTCTCATGCCCATACAATTTGTATGAAGCATCCCTAAATAGTGCGGCGTCAACGCTTTACAATTGGAAAATCCGATTTTGACAGCGCGTTAAATAGTGAATTTAGCCGCTATTAATAATTAATAATGACAATTTAGCTATTTTTTGTCAATCTAACGGGGTTTCTTTTCTTTTTATTTCTATTATATGGGTTTTATTAAACAAGAAAGTTAGCACTACCGTTTACGCTCTTGTTTAGGTATGGCATATCAGCGTAAAAGCTAAGCGGAAGAAAACGTTCCGCCTTCCGCTCTTGTTTAGGTACGGCTGTTATAAATACATTTAAATAATGTCTCTTGTGCTTCGAAACTATCGGATTAGCTCTTGTTTTCGAGACATACCGTTGTTTCAAAAATGGCGGAGGTTGCACAGCAAATATTCGCGTAACTCAAAAACGGTTTAGTTTATTGAAGTTACTAAAAAAACCGAAATTCCGCAATAAAATGTACTTTTAGAAAGGTTAACCTTTTTCTAATATGCCCAGTTGTTTTAGAAACATAATTTTTAAAAATTCATAAAAAATTGGAATTTTTTGCAGACATATAACAAACGAAGCTGCAAACAAAACAAGCCATAACTGAATTATGTTAAAACGCCATGTGCTCGGCTTGTCAATTTTTTCAACTAGCACAGTGTTATTTTCAATAAAAATCATATTTATTCTTTGGATCTTTAATTGAAACTTCAGCCTTACGATAACTAGGCTGATATAAGTTAGATGTCACATTCTTGCTAGAGAAGCTACCCAGCCTTTACCACCTTATAAGGAGTAGACAAAACTCTGGTCTGTTAGTTATTCCTAGATACCATTTGTGCCTCAAGTTTACGAACTAGCTACATGACCTTCACCATTACAATTTTCACATTTAACTAGTAAACCTACTTTTTGGAAACCTGACCAGTAATGGAGTCAGTAATAAAAGTTACCTGAACATTCTTCCCCTTTGAAGGTAACCGACATCTGCCTGGTCCATTAGACCCACCACATTTGACGCACCTATAAGTCATCCTAAAATTAAGTGATACATAACCATAACACTGACACAGTTGAGGCATTGTGTAATACCTTTTCTAACAAATTTTCTAATGTAAGCCTTACATTGCAAAACGTATCTAATTTCATAAAATTTACTTATACCAGAAATCTTTAAGATTCTCATCTCAAGAATGAGATAGCCCCTCAATAACAATGGTAAAAGTAGGGAATGGTAAATCGATTTCGATTGCAATCGATTATTTGCAATCGAATTTACGTATGCAATTTTATACTGAAATCGATTATTGGGCTTTTAAAATCGATTTTTTTATTTCTATCAAAATTTTGGCAATTTTTAATTTTACATGTATGTTCTAGGTTTCGACTCGAATTGAAAACGAAAATTTTTGAATCCGCATAATTCATAAATTGGTGTTCTCAAATCCGCACGTTTTTGTGTATTCGAAATTTTTGTTCGAAAAAACTCAAGTTGAACTAAAAATCGCTAATTTTCTAACCGCAGCATGATAGCAAAGTCTAATATTTATTAAAAATCGTGAAAGCTGTAAAGAATTACAGGAAAAAATCGCTTCTATTGCAAACATGGCTAAAATTCGCGAAAAATGCAAACTTTTGGGGTTAAAAAAACCAAATTTCGGAAAATAACAAATCATTAAGCATGCAAGCTCCTACATTTACCACGCCCTATCCCAAAACCTTAAAATTAAAATTTTTATGACCTAACAATTCATCAATACTATCTACAATCTCCTTAATATTTGCATTATTAAGCTGTGTTCAGACTATGTGTATTTGTCATGTGGATTGTCACTTTTTCACATGTTAAATATGTACATATCGTCTGAACCCCTTCAAACACTATCATGTGTTATTTCTCTGTGTACAGTACACATGACAATTTTGATTTAGAACGTGTTCTATTTTCAAGTGACAAAGCATCTGACATCAGCTGTTTTTTATTAACAAAATTGTTTGTGGCGGCAAAAATTAATTGAAATTGGAATACATATATATTAAAATAGTAAATAAATAATAAAACAGATAAAAAATACACAAATTAATTATTAAAAATGTTTTTTTTATTTTTGATAGGTTATGTCAAATGTACGTTACATACCATTATGTGAACATGTAAATTACAAACCTTATGTAAAACTCAAATTTTGACATACACATGAAAACACATGTGGGTAGAAAAGTGACATTCCATATGACAAATACACATAATGTGAACACAGCTTAAGTAATGATTACAGTAACAGACTCTTACACGGGCACGTTTAATTGGATTCACGTTATCTTTATCAATATTACGGTTTCTAATGGCACTGTGCATGAAATTGACACTTTTTTTTCGTGACAAGCCGGGCACATGGCGTTTTAACATAATTCGGGGACGCTGAATCCAGTGGTGCCCGCGGTTTTTTCAGATTGGCTCAGGTTTTCGAGATATACCGTTATTTCGAAAATGGAGGAGGTTGCACAACATATATTCGCGTAACTCAAAAACGGTTTAGTTTATTGAAATTACTAAAAAAAACGAAATTCCGCAATAAAATTTCATTTCAGAAAAGTAAAACTCTTTTTCTAATAAGAGTAGTCGTTATGGAAACATAATTTTTTTTTAAAAAAAAAAATTAATTTTTTTATCAAAATTTCGAAATTTTTGTATAAAAAACGAAGCTACAAACAAAACAAGCTATAAATGATTAAAATCTGTTTGCAACTTTTGATTTTATTCACAAAAGTCGACAAAATTTAATTAATTTAAGAATTTCATAAAACGCAATATTTGTATGGGAGCATCCTAAGGGATGGTGATAAAGGGAGAGTATAATTTGAGAAAATGTTAAGAACAAAAAACTAATGGAGGCCAGTCATACATTTCATCCCACTAGGAGTGACTCCTAGGCAGTTGTGGAATCTTGTCTTCAATATATGTATATGAAGAATATAATTTATATGGAGCATTTCACAGGATTTTTTTTAATTTTTAAATTCTTTATTCAAAATTATGTTCATATATATGAAGAATGTGCCAATGCAGAAAATTTATTTTCAATGACATTTTGACGTAAAATTTTTTAAATGCGGTTTTTGTGCCATTTACACTACAAAACAAAAAAACAAATATTCAAATGTATGCTATTCCAAAGAAATATGCATGCATTATAACCACACTTTCACTTTGCGGTAGGAATTTTGGAAAATCCACAGTTACCGATTAAAAAATTCTTAGAATTAAGAAATAAAGTCATAAATGCTTACATCTTTGTATTTTAATGTGCTTACAAAACCACACAAAACGGTAATTTATTGTGCAGTCGAAACCGCACTAATCGGTCTTGTAAAAAACTTAAATACCATATGCTATTGTTATACCTGGAACAGGTAGAAATATTAATCGTTCTGGTCATGAAGGTCTCGACAGGTACTTTGATTAAAACTATTACAGTATAAATAAGAGTTCCTCAACCCCTTCACTGTCATATGGAAAGTGCTTGCGAAAGTGATTAGTGAAGTTTAAAGCCTTTGACAGTCTTGTATCTAATCAGTTATATTGAAATATCTAAGATGGAGGCGTGTACAAAGTTTAATTACTTTTGTTATGTGTGTGGAAAATATAAAAATATGCCAAGTCGCCGTAAAATCAGTAATGAAACAAGTACCTTGTATGAATCATATTTTTCTTTAAGTGTTATATATGGTAAGAGTTGGACAGATTTAAAAGTGGTAGCTCTTTTAAGAGGCATGCAATTGGGCTATACTAAAAATATGTGCTTATGGAATACGCGTTTCGATGGCGACCAGTACAATACACGGGATTGGGCTTTACGTGAGGAAAGCAGATTGAATAGAAATAACTTGTGCCGATGGAAAAGATTTTGCTCCCTCCACTCCACATCAAAATGGGTATTGTAAACAATTTTATAAAAGCATTGAGCCCAGATGGTGTTGCTTTTACCGAATTGCGCCGAATTTTTTCACGATTAAGCGGCATGAAAGTAAAAGAAGGCATAAACTATAACTACTTTATTAAATTAGATTTATATTTCATATCATAATGTTTTTATTTTAAAGGAATTCTTTATGGACCGGACATTCGTCGTCTTATGAAGGACCATCAATTTGAGGTTGCATTGAATGATATAGAGCTATTGGCCTGGAATTGTGTGAAATCAGTAATAGAAAATGTATTAGGAAATCATCGGTCGGAAAACTGGCGAATTTTAATCAAAAATATGCTAACCGCATTTTAAAACTTAAACGTTAGAATGTCATTGAAAATACATTTTTTGCATTACCATGCCGAAAAATTTAATGAACAATTACCAGCCGAGTCTGATGAACATGGCGAGAGATTTCACCAAGTAACAGCCAGGCTCGAACACTGGTATAGCGGCAAACAACTTGATTCGCTATTAGGGGATATTTGTTGGAATCTGCAGGAAGAAGAAGAATAAATTTCTAAATAAAAACTTTAACTTTAACTAATTAACAACAAAAATAAATGTTTTAAAATTTTTAAGTTTGGTTAATTTAAAAATAAAAAAATTTCATATTTTATGAAAAAATTAAAAGTTGTAGACAGACTTTAATCACTTATAGCTTATTTTATTTTGTTTTTTATATGCGTAGAACCCTAGCCTTAAATTTGGCCCCTGCAGCGCCTAGGATGCCCCTAGATGGCTCAAATGTGTGACCAACCCCACTTTATTTTTCATCTCAATAATTTATTTCTAACATACCCACCCGCTATCTCCATTCCTTAAGGGGGCTTCAATACAAAATGTTCAATGCAGACTAGAAATACATTGAAGAAAAAGTCCCATAAATGCCCATGAGTTGCCCCTAGGATGATAAAATGTATGACTGGCCTCCATTAGTTTTTTGTTCTTAACATTTTGTCAAATTATACTTTCCCTTTATCACCATACCTTAGGATGCTCCCATACAAATATTGCGTTTTATAAAATTCTTAAATTAATTAAAATTTGTCGACTTTTGTGAATAAAATCAAAAGTTGCAAACAGATATATTGAAGAAAAGGTTCCACAACTGCCTAGGAGTCACTCCTAGTGGGATAAAATGTATGACTGGCCTCCATTAGTTTTTTGTTCTTAACATTTTCTCAAATTATACTTTCCCTTTATCACCATCCCTTAGGATGCTCCCATACAAATATTGCGTTTTATAAAATTCTTAAATTAAAAAAAATTAAAGCAAAAGTTGCAAACAGATTTTAATCATTTATAGCTAGTTTTGTTTATAAGTCTGCAAAAAACTAGAAGCCTAGCTGCATTTTTTAATTTTTTATGAATTTTAAAAAAACAAAAATTTCTAAATTTTGATAAAAAAATTAATTTTTATTTCAAAAAAAAAAATTATGTTTCAATAACGACTACTCATATTAGAAATAGAGTTTAACTTTTCTGAAATGAAATTTTATTGCGGAATTTCGGTATTTTTAGTAATTTCAATAAACTAAACCGTTTTTGAGTAACGCGAATATATGTTGTGCAACCTCCTCCATTTTCGAAATAACGGTATATCTCGAAAACTTGCTTAAAAAGCATTGCAGTCTTCTCACACGAACAAGTGATCAAAAAATGTTTTCCTTTTTCATAATATTATTTTCTACTAATTCACATTTATTTACATTTTCAGTTTTTATTTTCCAATATTTACTTTTTTTCAGCTATCAATAATTCATTACTCGACCACTGCCTAAAGCCAACTCCGAAAATAATAATATCTAAAAACCCTGCATTAAAAAAAGCTTGTATTTTTTTTTGCATTCTTACAGAGAGGAAGAGAGACGTCAAACTTCATGTAAAAATTTTCAGCAACAAAAATTGCAAGTCCGGGTGAAGAAAACTTGCCAACTGTCCAGTTTTCGCGGGGACAGTCTAGTTTAAGAGTGGAATGTCCTGTGCCCCGCCGATACTCTGAACTGAACGCTATTTGGGCCGTTTTGTTGCATGTTGATCGTAATATAATATATATGGTATTAAAGTACCCCCCATTTCATCACATTGCGGTATAACATAGGTTGCGGGGTGTTTGGAAAGCGATTGAACCTGGTTTCAAACCAAAATGGGAGTTTCGTAGCAGTCGCATTTTACCGTCTATTCTGGACCTAAAGAATGCATCTCTGTTTATAAACAAATTCTAGATTATTTGAATATGTGGGTATTATGCAACTGAAACTTTTTTTATATTTGTAAAAGCTAGTTTACACTATTATACGGGTGTCTGGCGGCAAATTTATATTTTTCAATACGATTACAGTCAAATCCCTATAATTCGTTCCCGATAAATCGTAATTCCCGATAATTCGTAATAAACTGTCGGTCCCTTGAAAAAATCTCGTTAATTCGTAAAATTTCCATATGTTTTGGTCCCCTCGCTAATTCGTAATTTTTTTTTTTCAAATAAAATCTTCTTTAACTCTTATAAATCGTAATTGTTTGCTAACTACCACTTACCCCGGGTCTCCACGTAGCAATATTTATTGCGGCAAACGTCAAATTTGATTGCTCCATAAAATTTGCGACGTATAGACCGCATATTGCCATGAGTGGCAATCCATTGCGCAATGATTGCTCTTCTTATTGCTTGAGCAATTATTGCTTAGCAATCTGCTGTAAAATCAGCTGTTATTTATCTGACATTTAATTTCTCTGTACGTTTTTTTATGGCAAAGCAATTTCACGTGTTCTCCAGCAATATAGTCAGCAATTATTGCGCCATAGTTCTGCCGACGTTATTGCTTTTGCTTAGCAAAAAAAATTGCTACGTGGAGACCTAGTGTTATAATTCGTAATAAAAACTACAGAAACATTGAAAGAATGATTTCTTGTTTACCGCTTTTGTTTTGCGTGGGTTTTTGCTTCTGCTTGTGTGTGCGTTTTCAAATAAATAAACATCTAAAAAAAATTATTTTTTTTGAGATGAACCCACTGTTTATTGTTGATGTTGTTTTGTTTAAACAATAATTAGAATTGTGGTTATTTTGTTGAACTATTTATGGGTTTTAATCCAAATTTTAAATATTTTAATCAGGCTTAAGTTCATCAAATTTAATTTTCATTAAATTATTTTTATGAAGAAAGGATTTTTACAACATGAAAATTAATTTTTGTTTAAACTTTGATATTATTACAAGTAGAACTGTTGCTATAGTTCTTATACGTTTAACAGTTTTATTTGGTTTAATATCTTTAGTTTTTCTAAAATCTTTATGGATGAAGTTTCCTGATGATCTGGCCTAAGCAACCAGTGAAATGCGCATAGGAATAGCTTATCCCATCAACAATAAATTTCAAGTGTTTTTATAAATAATAAAAACTGGGAATTAAGCACGAATAACAAAATCTTTTGAGAATTTAATAATTTTTATATATTTTATTTTTAACAATTGTTTTCTAAGTTTTTTTTTATCGTTTGAGAAAATAAATTGAAAACCCCCGTTAATTCGTATTTATTTTATTTTAACCCCGTTAAATCGAAACCCCGCTAAATCGAAAACCCCTATAATTTGTAAAAAATGACCGTTTCCTTGCGATTACGAATTATCGGGATTCTACTGTATTTCAAAAAGGGAGGGTGGTTCCGTTGGAATTATTAATGTCGCAGTGGTCGAGTGAGCATCGCGTGCTCGCTGTGGAGACATTTTACGTGTGAATTAAGTACTTTTTCAAAAAAATTACTTCGTTAAGTGCAATTTACAAAAAGTAACGAAAATTTAACTAAATATAACAACATTATACATGTTATGTTGGGCTTTCAAAACTAACGAACAATGTGACGAATGTAACCAACCAAGTCCCCATCATTTCTGGGGTCTTCAGAAAAACCCTTTAAACAGACAGACATCGTTAAATCAACTTCGCTCCTCATAAGGACCCAGAATATATACATATGTATACTTTATACACGGAAAGAATTATTTACTAAATATGGCTTGAACCAAGAACATTTTTTTATGATTCTCTTCCAAGCCAAAAATTACTTGGTTAAGGCAAAATGTTGTTTTTAGGAAAATTTTACTAAGGCTGTGTGTGAAACGGTAGCAAAGTTCTATGGTGAAATGAAATTTGTTTGTGGTAGAAAATAAATTATAACATTTTTGACAACGTAAAATTTTGACATAAAGAAAAAAACAATTTCTAGTAGTTTTGTGAAAATGAATAAATTAATCAAGTTTTTACCAATAATCATTTCAATTCTGTTGGAATTGAGATCGTCCAATCTATTTGATGAATTCGTTCAGATATATTAACAATTTTTACAAAAAGTGCGGGCAAAAAGTTTATACATGTGTAAATACTTACATTTTGTATAATTCTTTTTAATTTTTTTGCCTCTGGTCCTACTTCCATATTATTTTTTATTTAGTTTGAACAAATTTGATGAAAAAAATAATTTTGTGGTTGTCAAAAATTTCTATACTAATGTCAAAATTTATACTAGCCCCCAGGGCTAGTGAAATTTTATTCACCTCAATAGTGTCAAAATTGTACTTCCATGAGTACTTTGCTACCGTTTCACACACACCCTAAGTAAGAAAAAAAATAAATAAATACAAATAAGAACAAAATAAGTTAAAATTAAGAAATTTTTGACTTGAAAGGGCATCAAGCAAAATTTAATATATAATTCTTTTCGTGTAGTCTATGATCAATATTGTAGAAATTACAAACATATGTATGTATATACATATGTACATTAGAGAGTGATACATTTTTCTAAGTTAGTCGGCGTTTATACGGCTCATGTTTTATTGATGTGATTCTTCCTTTTTCTTCTTTGAACATGAACTGGCGTTCAAATGATTCATGTCATGTTGACAACATGTTTTTATTTTCTATAGTCGTGCGTATGCATGTGTGCTTTTTTGATATTGAAAACAAAATTAAACAACGAATGAAAAAGCAAAGCGTACTGACAGTACATGCATCTGTGTACTCGTTTCTGTTCCCCTCGTCCCTCTCGCCTATAAAGTAGCAATCATGTCATTAAAACATGAGCCGTATGAACACAGTCTTAACTGAGCCTTTACAATGGAACAAAATAATACCTACGTTTTACACTCAACACTAATGTGTACTTAATATAGAATGCAAAGTTTGTACTAACAAGCGATATTCACCACGGTTGTAGCAATTTTCAACACTAAATTTTCTTCGAATTACAATAAGCGTTAACAGCACTGATTTTCAATAATTAAAGTCAGTTGTTGTTAAAAATTTTGCGCAAAAAAAAAATGCGCATTTAAACGAATACGCTTAGCTACCTCGTTGAGGTTTTTATAAGAATACGTTTAACTACCACATTGAGGTAATTAAAACGTATTTAACAAATTTTATCAAATTATCTAAAAATTGCAACTTGTACTTTTCGCACAAACCTTACATGGACAGACAACCAACAGGAAAAAACATGCGATTGCATATTTACCGTTTCCCTGAGTAGTAGGATATGCCAATTATTGTCAGAAAAGAAAACACCATTTTCTAGTAACAAAATTGCAAAATTTAAAACTACATACCTACATACTTACATATACCCTGCAAATCTTATTGGACCACCTGATCCAATTTCATGAAATGGACTTCTCCATGGACTGGTCCGATGTAATGCAAGCATGGACCATGTCATTGTTAAAAAGTGTTTGTAGTGAGACGACATGTCTTTGTTTTTTAGCGACATGTTTTCGTTTTTAAACGAAGTTAAAACTAATCCTCTTGTGTATACAATGGAGTAGTTTTAAAACTACTCCTTTGTAGTCCAAAGATGGGTTATATTTTCCTGCTCTAGGACAACGTAATGTTAAATAGACCATGTTTTTTCCATACGTTTGGGTTACTTTTGGACTAGTCCTAGTCCCTTGTGGACTACTCTTTACACGCGTGTTTGGACTGGTCCTATTATTTGCAGGGTAGTATCAACACTTATGATAGAGATAAGTATAAAACTTTGCCTTTACATGTACCATAAAATTCATTACTATCGTAGTTGCCAGAAAACATTCGTGAAAAATCGTCAAACTTGCAGGAAAAATACGAAAAATGTTTAATGTTTTTTTTACTGAATATTATTGTACATACTATAATCCTTAAAGTCTCTAAAAACGAAGCAAAGCGTACTGACAGTACATGAGACTGTGTACTCGTTTCCTTCCTCTCGTCTCTCTTGCCTATAAAGTAGCAATCATGTCAATAAGAATACGTTTAACTACCACAACAAACGTCTTAACACAGACTAATTGGATATGGTATAGAACCTTGCTCAAATTTGAGCTAGACAGTTAAAAATATCCTTTCCCTCAAAATTTGGATGGCAAGAATTAATATCGAAATACATAAAATGTTGATTTTGCTACTAGGAATAAAAGTAACTCTATCAATAAAAAAAATATTCATTAAGCTTAGATAACCCCGAGTCGAAAATAACTGCAACCTTTTTTTATACCCTTCACCTCAGGTGGAAAAGGGTATATATAAGTTTGTCATTCCGTTTGTAATTTCTACAATATTGATCTAAGACCCTATAAAGTATATATATTCTGGGTCCTTATGAGGAGAGAAGTTGATTTAACGATATCCGTCCGTCTGTCCGTCTTACGTTTGATATGTGTTTCCGGAGACTCCAGACATGATAGCGGCTAGGTTGTTTTACATTTATGTTGCATATAGTCCACTATTTCTTGCTATTGAAATTCAGCAAGATCGGTCCACAAATGGCTGAGATATGACCAAAAAACCACGACTGCCTCTAATTTTTCCAAAAAATCCCTTGTGGTTGTTGTTTTTTTGTTTGTGCTTTTATTCGAACGTGTTGAATGTTAGGCATATCAAACACACACATGTTTGTACCTGATTGGTCGCTTAAATTGAAAAATACGTACCTACATATTAAACAAACAAATGGCTGAGTTGTCTGGGCGGTTGGTCAACGCAGCGTTGTTAGTAGCTGCCGGGGTTCAAATCTCGGCATCCACCTTTTCAAAAAAAATGTTTTTTAACTTTTTTTATATTCTATAAACGATTTTAAAATAATTCAGCAATTTTTGATTTTTTTGACAATGTAAATATTAATCGTTCGATTAACTTACATGTAAAACAAAAATCATATTCTATACCTATTTGTTTTTGCCTTAAATGTACATAAATACCTATGTAGTACGCAAAAGTTATTTATGTGTATAGGTAGGCATTGTTTTCATGATTGTTGTTGTTGTTTTTCGTCTTAGAAACGGATTGTTGCTATGTGTTGAGCATCTCTTCTTACATTACGAAATGTAAGATTCTTACACAAGTGTTGCCATATTATTTTTAAAAAATCTTTTTATTTCTAACAAAAATCGCATTTGTTATTTGAAAACAAACATTCAAATATGTATATGTATTTGCGTACGTAAATGTTTAACATAATCAAAAAGCAAGAATCATGTACGTTTTTATAATTTTATTGACGAAAACAATGACATAGAAACAGATCTTAAAATTTGTTCACAGCTTACTCGTGCATAAGGCAAGGCCAAAAAATGCTATAAATGATTTCGAAAATACTAGAAATAATTCTTAAAGTTGTTCATTATTTTTTTAAAACCTTATAAATTTTAGTGGCTCATTTTAAACAAAATTAAAATAAATGGTAAAATGGTAATATATAAACAAGTATTTAGGTAGATTTGATATAGCATCAGATACACACTATTGGTTAAATTTGAAATTGGAAGGAAGAATTTTGCAGTTAAATCTAAGTTTTTGGTGCTAAATTTACCTTCAAAAATGCCAAAATGGTCACTCTACTTAAAAGTCTTCATTAAAAATCGCACTTACATGCCGGGCTATCGTCTTATAAAAAAATAAAATTAAATTTCTTTGAACTTTTATATCGTAATATCAACTAATTTTAACAATCAACATCATGATGAGGTCATATGTTTATGTTTTACAAGACTGGTAAGATATTTTAAAAACCAGAATTATAACTATTTTCAGTCAAAATTTACATAAAAAACTCAAGTTAAATCAACAAAAATAGTCTTCAATTTTTACAATAATTCTAAAAAAAGCTAGAAACATTAAATAATGATTAAATAATGCCAAGCGCTTAATGAAAATTTTGCAGCTAAATTAAAATTTTTAATGCTAAATTAAGCTGCAAAATTGCCAAAATGGTCACACTTCTTAAAAATCGCGCAAACATGCAGGGTTATCACCTTGTAAAAAAATTTAATATTTAGGGAATATTAAAAATGCCCTCATCTTCTAATTTTACTATTTTTTTTTTAACAAAAAAGGGTAATATAACGAACAGCGATCTAGTCTGTCATCGGAATATTTAAAGCAATCGTTTAATTTTTATTGTTGATATGGATAACATATTAGTCAGCTTTTTAGACAATTTATACAAAAATAAATTCAAATACATATAATATTTTTGCACAAAAGTGATTTCAAAGCATACACAATTTAAGCAATTGTTTGGTTTGTTTATGTTGCATTATTGATATTTAAAAAACATTAAAATATGTTTGCGACTTTAATTTACCAAAACGACAGTTTTTTACCACTTTACGTTTAAAAATTAGTGCTGGTAGCCCTGTAAAATAGTTGTGTTTTTTAGTTTGTGTTTTTTTTTCATTTAAAGTATTTATGGTGAACTTCTTTTCTTTAACATTACATACCTCCTGTATTATGCACAAAAAACAAACAAATACAGTCGAACTTCCCTATAATGAATCTCCACGGGGATAGACAATTATTTCACTATATAGAAACTTCATTAAAAAGAAATTTTTTTTGTTTGTTTTTTATTTATTTGAAATAATCATTATTTTTGTTTGAACTACATACATACTTATAACTGACTTGTTTTTTTAAATGTTTGACAATGTACTGGGAAGAATTCCAAACTCTTTAGCTATATCTTTTTTCTTTGATGTCCCTTATTCAACTTTATTACTTACTAATAACTTTTTTCAAGAGAAATGCTACTCCGGTGCGTCATTTTCGTTCGCTGAACTCGGGCAACTGGTGTTCAAAGTCAAATCGTTAACTTTTTTGTTTTCATTTACGGTACATTTCTTATTTTCTTAATAAATAGTGTTGCTAACAAGTACAAAATAAAGCTGCAAAAAATAGTTCACTATATGCAGACAAAAACACACGTAAAATGTATTTTTGGTTCCCAAATTTTGTTCATTGTAAAGAAAAATTCACTGTATGGAAATTCATTATACGGAGATCAAAATACATTGAAAGTGGAACGAAAAAGTTGTGTTTTTGATTTAAGATCATAATAAGGAGAACTTCATTGTATAGAAGTTCACTATAAGGAAGTTCGACTGTACTTCAATTTACTATTAATAATAATTGATATCTAGTACTCATATCAACAACAGCTGTGTATGTGGGTCGATGGTCGAATGGTCTAGACGGTCGGTCTTTAACAACTTTCTGTAAGTTTACGGGTTCGAGTCCCACTCATTACATTCTTTTTTGGTTTTTAAAAATTTTTTTTATCTAAAAAGAAATTGATCGGTTGTTGACTTTTTTAAATTTTTTAAATATAGAAACTGGGAATTATTTCCTTTCATAGGTTACTTTATTATATTCAACATTTTTATTTTTTCGAATTTATTCTATGAGCTAAATTTCAGTTATGTATTTTATAAAGCTTTTTTTTTGTTTTTTTTTTTTTTTTTGTACTAGTCCTATTCCTTTAATTTTTAGGAATGACTTTATACACTACCAGACTATTATATTGTATCTTCTTGTTACATTTTACCTCAGCTGTCCTTTGGATAGCAATGAAGTATATTGTATGTACAGAAAAATTTACAATTATTAGACACCAGCAGAATGTAATGCATTTTCTGGCCCGCTACAGCCTTCGTCAGCATTCTTTGTGTCACACTGGATAGTGATACTTTATAAATTGAATGTATTTAACTCAACTATTTAAACAAATAGAAACTGGGAATCATTCCCCAAAAAAAAAAAGCTTTATAAAATACATAACTGAAATTTAGCTCATAGAATAAATTCGAAAAAATAAAAATGTTTTTTTAAATATATTTATAAATTGTATATACCTACATATATTTAATACATATTTACGCCTTTTAATAACCCTTATTTTTATTTTTATAATTAATTTTGTTTATAGGTATTTTTCTTATTTATTTTTTTTATAATTAATTTTGTTTTAAAAATTCCGTTTCATACCTATCTTAAAGATCAGAAAAAATTTTCTTAATTTCTTATTTAAATATTTAATATTCAATTACCTATTCCAAGAATTGATTTTGAACTTTTTTTATTTATTTAGCACGCCAATGCTGCAAAATAGATTTATTATTTATTTTCATCTAAAGAACGCTATTTATGTAACTTTCAGTTCTTATCGCACCATGGTGAAGGGTATTTAAGATTCGGCATAGCCGAATATTAGTTTTTTTTTTTTTTAATTCGTAAGCTAATCCCGCAAAGCTCTATGCTTGTAAGCAGGAAAGAAACCAGAGTCTGTGGAATCGAACCGGCAACCCAGGCGCTGATAGACCATCTCGCTACCAGCTATCCTACCGGGGCACTCATCTAAATACATTGACTCATTTACTTTTATTTAATTTATAAATTTAGAATAGAAACCAATAGAAACTTAAATCTGAAATTGTTGAGCTACGCAATAAGACAAAGTCAAAGTTAAGACGAGCGAACATTTGGAAGGAATACATTTGGAATTCTCTTTTGTTTTTCATTCGCGGTCACACAGACGAACATGCTCGCGGAAACATTCTGTGACTATTGTTGCTTTTTTTTGTCAAAAAGTAAAATAAATGTCAACAAAGAAAATGTGAACAAAGCGTATCGCCGAGTACCGAACACAAAAACCATACTCTCTTCCCCACCCGTAATATGCTAACAAGCTAAATGTTTTCCTGTCTAAATGGTGGCAAACATATGTAGATGCAGTCAGGTAAGTGAATGAACTCGTAATAAATTCAACAAAAAAAAAAAAATATAACATATGTATGAATAGTCACAACATTCCCTTAGACCCCTTTCAGACTCAGCATGTTAGTTGCGCAAGTTACTTGCCGATAACAACAAAGTCTGTACAAAATGTTTTCCTTACACCGACCTTACCGCTGCGTCTACAAACCAAGAGTTGCACAAAAGACTTGCACAAGTTACTTGCCGAGTGTGAAAGGGGTCTTACTACGGAGCAGGTTTGTAAGAGAGCATATTAAAGAATAACGGTAATAACAAAAAATTTTGTGTGTAAAGCTGATTGTTATGTTTATCAAAGTTGGAACTTGCCATATAAAATTCATGTCTTGCGTAAGGTTTTAAAAATGTGGTCGCTGTAGAAATAACAGAAGCAAAATAATAGTTAATACATCCGTTAATTAAAAATTTCAAATTTTGGGGCAGCAATCATCTCCTTTTAATTGTTTGCCCCAAAAATCGTCAAACTGAAGATAAATCGTCAAATCTGGCAACCGCATTTTTAACGCCTACTGAAACTTGAGCATGAATAAAAACGAAACCAAGATCATTTTAGTCACAAATTATAATTTTAGTGTTGAATTGTCTTTCTGACTGAGTGCATATAATTTTGATTAACCGCTTTGCAAAAAAAAGAAAACAATTTAAAATATTGCAATGAATACTTTGGCACTAATAGCATTTGCCTTATGGACTGTATTTATGTGTTATTTGCCAAAAATTATTAAATTTATTCAAATTATAAAATGGGCAGAAACTATACCAGGTCCAACAATCGCTGAATTAATTGAAAATGCCAGAAAAGGAGGTAAATTAAAAGGAAAAGAAAACAATGAAACTACCTGTAAATAAAGTTAAAACAAAAGTTGGACTTTGAAGTCTAATCAAAATAGTAAAATACCAACGGAAACGTGCGGGTATAAATATTAACATTACTGTTTACTAACAAGAACATTATGTTAATAACACGGTGCTACAGTGTAAAAAAAATTTGGAAAACGACCTAGCGTGGGTTATTGGTCTTGTTGAGTACATAAAAAATTGTGTCAAAAAATTTCAGAAACACCCTCAAATTCAGAAGTTATTTAAAAAAAAACCGTTTTCAGTGATGTTCGTCAACTTATCGACCTGTAACTCAGTCAGTTCTTGTCCGATTTTAATTTTTTTAACGGGTTTGGAAAGAAAACTAATTGCGCTTTAAAACAACGTGCACATTTTTATACATTTGAAAGTTATAACAATTGTTTTTGTTAAGAATATCTTCAAAAAAAACGAAAATTATAAACTTTTTTGATTTTAGTAGCTTTTCATTGCTTATTTTAATATGAAAGCTTATAAAAATCTGTATAAACGTATGAAGAAAATTTAGTTCTTAACAAAACATGGTTTTAATTTTTCAAATCGGATACAAATTGTATAAGTTATTCAACTTTTCATTAACACCTGTTTTTAGTATTTTCTCCCCCAGCGCAAAACATATGAATTAAAAAAACAATTAACTATACAAGCAAATTTGTCAACTTAATAATTTTTTTGTTGTAATTTTACAGTTACGTTTTTGGTATTAACTTATGTGCGGTTTACAGAACACGAATTCAAAATTTTGTTTGTTTTAAATGTAAGTTGAACGGACGAGTATGGCGCTCGTGTTCTGTAAACCACATATCAATAAGTTATTGTTCATTTAAAAAAAAGAACTGGAAGATAATACAGATGAATAGGGTTTATTATGCCCTATTTTTTTGAATCATTAAAAAAGTTTAGAATGTTTTTATATGCAATTTTTAATTATACATATTTGGATAAATACATAAACTAATCGAATTTATTACCAACACAATGGCAAAGTTTAAATACTACCTTTTGGTGAAGGATATTGTTTTTAGATATGAGTAAAAAAAGGGTAACTAGTTTCAAATTTGTGACAAGTGAAGTGATATTAATATTTAATTTTATTTAAATAAGTAAGTTTGTAATTTTTGTAATCCTTTAACAAATTTTAAATTGTGTTTAATTTTTTCTGCAGTGTGTGATAAGCGTAATAATTTTTGTTATGTTTGCGGTTCATTCGCTGACAAAAAACATCGCTTTGATCTGAAGAAAAATAAAGCCTTGGTAAATGCCTTCAATACAGTTTTTAACTGCTCATACAGTTCTAGCAAATGTTATGAACCCGAAAGTATTTGTACATGCTGTTCCAGTATGCTTAAGAAAACTAAGTCCGAAAAGTTTATAAGCCAGCCATTACCATTATCTTTCCCAATGATTTAGCATCATAAAATATTCCATAAACCACAAGACTGTTATTTTTGCCAAACAAACATCACTGGTTATCAATTTAAAAATCGTGATAGCATTAAGTATGCTAATGTGTTAACTGTTACTAAGCCAGTATTAAGTGCAATTAAATGTAATGAAACTTTACATAAACAAAGTGATGATGAATCTGAAAACGAGGAATGTGATATGGAATATTTACCAAAATCGGCTGAGCCACATTTTGTGACAAATGCATATTTTTGCGATCTTGTGCGAGATTTAAAACTTTAGTAACTTTTGCAAATAAAAGCCGATTTTAACAAATGATGTCTCGTTTTTTTCTACATAAAATTATCTTTAAAACACAGTGCAAATAAAGATAGGTTTTCATAGAAAAAAATTAAAATAACTCTTGTTGAATTTGAAAAATTAGGAAAAAAAAATAAAAAAAATTAGATAATTTTGAGAAAAACTCACCTAATTTTTTGGAATATATTTTTTATGAATACATTTCATAAAAGCTTAATTCTTTGCCTTTCCAAAACAGTTTAAAATTTTAAAATCGATCAAAAAATGTGTGAGTTAGAGGTACTAAAGTGCTACGACCTACCCTAAAACAGTTTTTTGAAAATAACTCAAAATTTTGAGGGTGTTTCAAAATTTTTGAAAACGGTTTTTGTATGTCCTCAAGTAGGCCTACAACCCCCACTAGGTCTGTTTTCAAGTTCTGACAAAAAGTGTTTTTTTGTAGCAGTGTGTAATTGGCTCTCTAAAATTTCTAGTGACGCACTTTTGCTATGTTAAGGTTTAAAAAATAAAGTTAAATGCTGCATAATTTGTTTAACGAAAAACTCGTTTGCTATTAATAAAAAAAATATATCTTTTTATTAACTTTCTCTCCCCTTAAGTTGCGAATCAAAGCGAATACCAAAGCTTTGGGTTTTCATGTTATCAATTAAAAGCACGTGTTTGTTATTTTTTATATCTACATATTTTAATTTCGATTTTTTTTTGCTTATGTTTTAATTAAAATTCAGAGTATGTATTATTGTATTAACGATACACAGTTATTACTACAAAAACTATCATTTTGTTTTACTTCTGTAGAACATTTTAGAATACCTATTGAAATCCAATTTCTGGTAATACTGTTGTGAATAAAAAAATTGCGGATAACAACTTACTTAGAATACGTAAAGGTATTAAAATGCGTTAATAATTATATCAGGTATTGTTTTGAATAAAGTCTACTTCAAACAAAGTCTACCTCGCACTATCTTATCATTTAGAATTATGTTTACATACATATATTCGTGATAAATATAATTGTTTTGATTATTATTGTAATAAAAAAACCTTAGAACCACAAAAAAATTTGCGTATTAACTAAAAATTTAAACGTAGAAAAATTAATTGTACAATTATCTCCTTATGTTTAAAAAATTTGTTCCATCCAGCCTCTTAACAATTAAAATAGTTGACGATTGTCGCAATGTTACAATTTTCACACTTTCTAATACCCCAATCGTGTGACTGCACAACTAAATTGCTCCTGTACCAATCGGGGACAATATTGTGTTTACTTTTACCAATTAAATGCAACCCTGGTGCGGCAATCGGTTGACTACTTCATATACATCCTCGCGCCAAGAACTAAAAATAAAAATAGTTATTCCGCCCAATTATGAATAAAAGTTCCCCGAAAGTTTTTTCCCTTTTCTCATTTTTACAATTGAATTTACATAGGAAAAATGGGAAAAGGGAGAAAACTCCCGAGGAATTAAGAACAATTGTGATTTTTTAGTTGAACTGTTAATTTTAATTTTGATATTTTTTAGTTAGGATTGAGTTTATCAAATTTAATTTTCTTTAAATTATTTTTACTGAAGGAAGGAATTTTTACAACTTGGAATTTTATTAAAATTTATTGATAATTTTCTTGGCTGAGCTGGGGCTCTAACATGGGATGAATTTACATGTTTCAAGAATCACCACATTCTTTCATCAGAATTCTTAGAGTTCTACCCTCTGCGGTGCCTGCCAGTCAACAGTCAAACATCAATCTTTAACCAGTGATACTGGTGGTTCGAAATTTGCTGTAATTATCATTTTTTTAAAATCATTCACATGTTGCTTCCTTTCTTCTGTTTTTCGTATTCTTTCTGCCAAGACTTTGTCTTGAAAACCTGAATACATTTTTTTATTATGTTTTTTGTCCACTTTCGTCGACATTTCATTTGTACAACTAGAAGTACAAATGTAAACATTAGAGCTTGTGCCATAGCTATTTTTTAAGAACAATTGTGATTTTTTAGTTGAACTGTTAATTTTAATTTTGATATTTTTTAGTTAGGATTGAGTTCATCAAATTTAATTTTTTTTAAATTATTTTTACTGAAGGTAGGAATTTTTACAACTTGAAATTTTATTAAAATTTATTGATAATTTTCTTGGCTAAGCTGGGGCTCGAACCTGGGTTGAATTTACATGTTTCAAGAATCACCACATTCTTTCATCAGAATTCTTTGAGTTCTACCATCTGTACCACTGCGGTGCCTGCCAGCCAACAGTCAAACATCAATCTTTAACCAGTGATACTGGTGGTTCGAAATTTGCTGTAATTATCATTTTTTTTTTATTCATTCACATGTGGCTTCCTTTCTTCTGTTTTTCGTATTCTTTCTGTCAAGGAATTTTTATGCATAATTGAGCTGATTGTGTTCTTGTGCGGCAACCAAACGCGCCAATATTTGCCCTTTTTTAATAAATTTTCTTTTTTGTGTTTCTTTGAATAACTAAAAAAGATATGTATTTATTTATTTCGCAACCATATGTAGCTGTTCAGTGTGAATATTTTTATTCAAAATATTTAATAAAACTGAAGTAAAACTAAGTATTATATTGTTAAAAGATATTTGTCGGTTATATTTCTTAAAGAAAATATTTGTTTACTTAAAAACGAAAATAAAAAATATGTTAAAGTAACCGAGATTTCTCTTTACAGAACGATATCGGTAGTTAAATTCATTAAGTTACAGAATTTAGTAACTGATATTTAAATAATTGGGGGATTCACAAGGTGTCATTAAGTCATATGTCATATAAAAAAACTAATGCGGCTCGGGTCGCCGATTAGCGCAGGTCATTTCTTATTAATTACGACAGCACAATAAACATAGTAAGCAAAGTTCTATTAATTTAAGATACTTTTTGTTTACAAAGCAACAACAATATTTTGATAATAAATTTCTTTAGTTTTTCTAAAAACTTTATGGATGAAGTTTCCTAATGATCTGGCCTAAGCAACCAGTGAAATGCGCATAGGAATAGCTTATCCCATCAACAATAAATTTTAGTGTTTTAATCAAATAATAAAAATTGGGAATTAAGCACATAACAAAATCATTTAAATTATTATCAACGTCACGTTTACGTAAGAGTACCTATTTAATGCTCAGTTAACCGGGAGTAACAGTAAAGTTGCAAATCAGCTGATTCATTTTGTTGTAGGTATGTAAAGCAATTAGAACGATTATAGTTAGCAGTAAGATGTTACGTCTCAATCTGTAAGAATAGATTGGTCTTACTTTTTTACGGTAAGGTTACTATTACTGTTACTCCCGGCTAACTCATGCTTAAATCCTACCAGTAAGTAGCTTAATTTACAGTAAGGGGCAAAATTGTTTAAATTTAAAAAAATAATGCATATCTTGAAAACAAATAAAGCTTCAACTTCGCTCTCTAAAACTATTTTATGATCTCCAACATTTTATTATAATTCTATGTCAACTTATGTGACATTAGAGTGCTTTAAAAAACTCGCTCAGATTCATCAGCAAAGCGATTTTCACTGCATTTAAAGTACAGAATGGAATCTGCGAAGTTACGAAGGTACATAATTTCATATAAAACATGAAGATGTTGGCCTATATACATACATATGTATGTATTGTACATATATAAACATCATTTAAATGTACCAAGTCACATTTATCATATAACGGTACATTTTGTGTTTTTCAGCTGCCATTAAGAGTTAATAGATGGTTAAATTTAAATAAATTATATCTTGTTTAAGAGGTTACTAAATTACGCGTTGAAAAGTGGCGCATTAGCTTTGATCGGATCTATTAAATGTGACGTGCTATAAACCATACATGTTAAGTAATGATTAGCTAATGCTAATGATTGCTAATTAACATTCTTTTGTGAAATTCTCTAATTGATCAAACAATTAGAATTAGTTCAACTAATTCCCATTAGCTAATTGAAATTTTTATTCTAATGGTAAAACTAATTGCAATTAGTTGCCATTAGCAAAAAAAATTGGCTAACCTTTACAATTGGAAATCTAATTGACTTCTGCTAATGCAATTAGATACCTATTCAATTAGCTCCAATTAGAATCAATTATTTTGATATTTTCAAAAACAAAAAAAAACTACAATATTCATAATATGAATTTCACACATATATATATTACTTATGTACATATATTACATACATGCACACATATTTAACGTACGTACTAGAGGTCTGCAAGAATAAATAAAAAGCAATTTCAACACACTCATTTTTTTTTAATTACAATGTGTCGATCACCCAATGATAACGAAACAAATGAAAAAATAACCAGAGACAAAACAACAAAAACTCATTCTATTCAGTCAAATCAAGTCAAATGAGTAAATTATTCAAATATAATTTGAATGTAAAATATGTGTACCTACACATTATGTATGTATGTGTAAGCTCAACTCTTATAAAGAAAGAAAGAAAGAAGCCACAAGCTTACACACATATTATGGCAAGGTATTCAAATAAATGTATGCACATTCAATAATTCAAAAATTATTTGAATAATTTTTGTAAACTTGCTCTCTCTAACGGGTCATTCCAATGTTTTGTTATTTATGAATTACTCTCATATTCATTTACAGTAAACAAGTTTTTTATTCAGTTCATTCATTCTTATTTTTGAATATGGTTTACTCTCTTCTTATCTTTTTGAATGTTTTATAATTGAATAAATGTTGTGCACTTTGAGTAAAGGCAAACAAGTGAGTTATTCAAAGCAGACCTCTAGTACGTACTAACTGTTTAATATATACAATGACCGGGTATATTCGCTTTCAGCAATACGAGCTTTTCAAAAGAAAAGTCCGTAAAGCTACCCCGCCTTGGACTATTAATAATGCCCGCAAAGGAAAATAGTCGTTCCACAGGGTCTGAAGACGTAAGCGGTGGGTTGCAAAACAGTGCTATTTCACTTCAATAATTTAAAATAATTGATTCTAATTCGAGCTATTTGAATACCTAATTGCATTAGCAGAAGTCAATTAGATTTCTAATTGTAAAGGTAAGCCAATTGTTTTTGCTAATGGCAACTAATTGCAATTAGTTTTACCATTAGAATAAAAATTTCAATTAGCTAATGGGAATTAGTTGAACGAATTCTAATTGTTTGATCAATTAGAGAATATAAACTAATTGCATCAATTGCTAATTCTAATTGGAATTTAACATGTATGCTATAAACCTAATCAATATCATTTCTTTGTACTTTAACGACAATAACCACAACGAATAATAATTCGAGAAAAAAGCTGGCAAAACAAAATCATTGTGCATTTTGTAATCAAAAATTTCGTTTAAGGCTACATGCAAAAGTTGTAAAACCGGGCTTAGATCAATTCGAATCTATTTTTCCGGTGTCTTAACCCATTAACGCTCGCTGTATCAATTTGAGAACACTTCATTACTTGCTGTTTGCGACAAAGTTTTGAGTTTTTTTTTAAATTTTCACGCTTTAGTGACCATTGTGCCAATTTGGGTACACCGTTATAATTTCAAAAAAAAAAAAAGAAAAAACAATTTTAAGGGCCGATGTTGAATGTGAACCGCGCCTAAACGTCAAGTGTTTTTCTGCATTTCATTTGAGATTTCTCAATTTCAGACTAACTCAATTTGAACCATGGAGCAACGCGTTAAAGTTATTTAGGCTTATTATCAAAAAGGGCATTAAAATCAAAATGCATTTCGTGCATTTTATATTCAGTGACGAGGCACACATTTACCTCAGTGGATTCGTCAATAAGCAGAATTGGCGCATTTGGGCGAATGATAATCAAAAATTTATTGTATAAAAACCAATGCACCCACAAATAGTGACTGTTTGGTGCGGTTTATAGGCCGGCGACATCACCAGGGCGTATTTTTTCCAAAAAGAGGCCGGTCGGGCAGTTACTGTGAATGGTGTTCGCTATCGTGAGAAGATAACGAACTTTTTATGGCCCGAATTGGAAGATATGGATGTGGACGATATGTGGTTTCAACAGGACGGTGCCACTTGCAACACAGCTATCGAAACAATGGCTCTTTTGCTCGACAAATTCAATGGCCGTGTTATCTCACGTGGTGGCGATGTCACTTGCCCGCCAAGATCATGTGATTTGACACCGTTGGACTTCTTTCTTTGGGGTTATTTGAAAGAAAAAGGTGAACGTCAATAAGCCAGCAACAATTCAAGAGCTAAAGGATAATATGATTCGGCACATAGAACCTCCATTATGCCTTAGCGTCATCGAGAATTTGGACCATCGGATGGAGAAATGACAATAATTTCCTAAATAATTTGTGATTAATTCAAAATCAAACTCGGCCCTTAACATTTAACCACCCTTTATGCAATGAATTTAATAATAAAATAAAAAATATTTTATTTTTTGTCCGGTAGTTTTTGTTTGGGTTTAAATGGGTTAAACTGTGTTTCAAATAGTGGAAATTTTCGGGTAATCCGAAAACCCGGGTTTTCAGTGCAAAAGGTAACCACAATAAATTACTGCAACAGTGAAGAGGGTATTATGTATTTGTTCTGATGCATATAACACTAAAAAATATTGATAGTAGCCTAACATTTTAGTATATCGACCTAGCGATGTCCGTCCGTTCGGCTGTGTGCTTTTCTGTTTTTGCAACCTTGTGCGCAAACTACAGCTCGCAATTTTAAAGATAATTTGACGAAATTTGTTTAGGGTGTGTGTGAATCGGTAGCAAAGTACTCATGGAAGTAAAATTTTAACACTATTGTGCTGAATAAAATTTCACTAGCCCTAGGGGCTAGTATAAATTTTGACATAAGCGTAGAATTTCTTGGCAATTTTAAATCACCATAAAACTTTGCTACCGTTTCACACACACCCTAACTATTCAAATTTCCAAAAAGAACATTAAAAATTTGTATTTGTATTTTCATTAAGTTCTTGTTAAAAACTAAAGGCCCAACTATAATATGCTTAAGTTGGCTGAAGCAATTGTGCGAATACATGTGATTCAAATGCTTCGAACCATATTGAATTTAAGAAAACTTTTTTTTAAATTTTATGAAACTTTTATTTGCTTAAGCAAAGTGCGAAACAGAATGCAATTTCCGTACGGAATAAAATATTTTTTGATTACATTTTTGTTTTTTTAATTTGTTTGTTAATTTTTGACAGAAGCTTTAGCCAGCTTATGCTTATGCTAGTTGGGCCTTAAAGATTGAAATTTCTGAAAATTATAAAAACTACTAGTAAAAACAAAATAAAAACACAATTCACACAAATTTTACAAAAAATTAAAACAGTCACTTATGTTACATAAATATCACCAACATTAAGAAAAACAAAAAGACAACAATTCTCAAAAAGAAAATAGAGCAAAAATGCTTGTAATTTGTTTACCCAATCACTTTTTTATCCGAATACTTATAGAAATTCTTGCCTGGATGATCGAACTGCGGAAAAAACATGGTTCCGTATTTCGCATTTGGATGGGCAAAGACCTAATGGTATTCTTCACCGATCCCGAAGATGTCAAACAGTTGTTGAGCAACAACACACTTCTATACAAGTCGAAAAACTATAGTATCTTAGAACCATGGCTGGGAAAAGGTCTCCTGACAAACGGTGGCGAATCTTGGCATATTCGTAGAAAATTTTTAACACCAGCATTTCATTTTCGAATTTTGAGTGAATTTAAAGAGCCAATGGAAGAGAATTGCAAAATATTAGCCAGCAAATTAAGAGAGAAGGCCAATGGAGAGCCATTTGATATCTACCCATATATAACATTATTTGCATTGGACGCAATCTGTGAAACGGCAATGGGTATAAAGAAAAATGCACAAATGCAAAGTGAGTCCGAGTATGTGAA
Organism: Pollenia labialis; assembly: GCA_949318255.1. Classification (NCBI taxonomy): domain Eukaryota; kingdom Metazoa; phylum Arthropoda; class Insecta; order Diptera; family Polleniidae; genus Pollenia; species Pollenia labialis. Next base: position 79,039,372 of record OX439142.1, read on the forward strand.
GGCGGTACAGAAGTAAGTAGTTATGTTTTTAAAGATCTTTTTGAATTTTTTGTATTTGACCTTCGTTATCTAAATTCACCATCTTCTTATTTTATTTTTCAGAATGTGCCACATTCTACACAGACAATCTTTTTCCTTTTGGCAACGTGTGCTCCCAAATGTATTCTTTCAATTTACCAAGCCGCAACGTGAAAGAGATGCTGCTCTTAAGATTTTGCACGATGAGACTAATCGAGTTATAAAACTGAGACGTAAACTCCTAAAAGATTCTCAAATCAGTAATATGAATGAGGCTCAACAACAAAACGATAAAAGTGAAGGCCAAAAAAAGCGTTTAGCTTTTCTTGACATGCTACTAATCTCCCAAATGGAGGGTGCACCGCTCAGTGATCGAGAAATACGCGAAGAGGTTGATACATTTATGTTCGAAGGCCATGATACGACCAGCTCGGCTATTGGATTTACTATATATTTACTTTCCCAACATGCTGAATTCCAGCAACTGGCTTATGAGGAGGCTGTAACTTTGGAGGGTAAAGAAAAGGAAGCCATGCCTTATTTAGAAGCAGTTATCAAAGAGTCTTTACGTTTATATCCTTCGGTTCCATTTTATTCCCGTTGCATTACCAAAGATCTCAATGTGGGGTCATTAATTGTGCCAAAAGATGTTAGTATTAATATCTTAAGCTATATCGTCCACCGTGACGAGAAAAACTTCCCCGATCCCGAGAAATTTGATCCCTCCAGATTTTTGTCTAAGGAAAATGATTTACATCCTTTTAGCTTTGTAGCGTTTAGTGCTGGACCACGAAATTGTATTGGTCAAAAGTTTGCCATGTTAGAACTTAAATGTTCTTTGTCGTATCTGTTACGTAATTTTGAATTTTTACCCGTTAAAGACTACAAACCGCAACCATTGCCTGAATTAGTTATGAAGACTGGCAATGGCATACAGATTCGTATGAAGAAGCGTTAAAAAGTAAAATTGAAAAACTTTGAAATTTTTATATTAAGTAAATTATATGAGAATAAAAAAATTAAGAGGTTTTTTAATTTATTTAAAAATATAAACGTATTAGTAACTGTTTTTGTTTTATATTAGAGGCATCCTTGCACAGGAGCCATGCTAACACTATTCTCTGTACTTTTTTATTTTTGATGATTTTTATTTTAACATTCGGAACTAATTCTTTTAATGCATTCGTTTTGGTGTACGAAATGTACTCGAACTAGGTCTTTTATAAACTATTTATACCCACACCACAATAGTGAAGTGGGTATTATTATACGTTTGCGCTGATGTTTGTAACACCTTAAAATATTGATCCCAATAGGCTAGAGTTTTTTTTTCCCGGAGTTTTTCGATTCCCGGGAAAACGGGAAATTTTTTTTAATTTCCCGGGATCCCGCTCCATATAAATAATACAAAGTGAATTTGTTTTAAATTAATGAAAAAAACTTTTTTTAAAAAAAGCGTAAGGGAACTTGTTTACAAAGTAAGTAAAAAAATGCCTTAATACTACAAAAATTAATTAAAGGTTGAAAGGGGAACTTGAATTATTATTACCTTACGCTTTTATATGTATGTAAATTTCGTATCATTATGATTTAGATACAAAATAAAAAGATAAGATAAACATAACAATTTAATTCATAAAACAATAATAAAAACAAACAAAAATTATGGTACTCAAGTGATGAAATCAAAAAGTAAATTCATAAAATAGATAAAAAATATTTTAAATAAATATGTTTTATAAGTACATACTTATATATATTTTAAATAAATATATTAACATTTTTTAACAGCTTAGGAAATAACATTAAGACACACTCAATGCGTTTAGAAAGTCGGCAAATAGTATATTTCTTATTTTATTTACTTATTACCATTTTTCCGAAAAACTTCGTTTACTTTTTTACCGAAATTGGACAAATAGTTTTAAGTGCAAAAGTTTCAAGTTGTTGCATATTTCTAATTCACAATCCGAAGTAATTTTTCATTTTTATAAACAACGTCTATAACAGTCAAATGTATGTCAAGGTTGATGCAAAAAATATCATCAAACGGACTTCTTCTTACAAGATCCACCTGTAATCTTTAGAACAATGTGTTTTTAAAATTGTATGTTGTAGTATCTTACACGAGCTTCCATAGTTTTTTTTTTATTACTGTTTCCCAGCACTTCCCGGTTATATAAGCCGTCACAAAATGAAACAAATTTATGTTTATCACCTTATAAAAATATCGTGATATCTCAAAAAAAAAAATTTAAATTTTAAGTTAATTAAGCAAAGTGTTCCTTCATACTCGTAACAAAAAATCGGTATTTTATCTCAAACTGAACCGAAGTTATAGCAAAATATATCTTTAAATCGGTACATTTTGAAAACTTTAATCGCATTTTGCCAAGCTCGATTTTTTTTTTTTTGTAGATATGACTTTGCTGCAATAAAGGAGCGATATTTTTGAATATCTCCTATTTTTAAGACTTGTCGATGGACAATTAAAATTTACTGCCTGCATCTTATTTTGAATTTATGTTCTTTTTTAACTCTTCACTTCACTTAATTTATTAATTATTAACTGTTGCACGGCACATTTTGGTAAATTTATTGCGTCAGTAGACATTAATTTACGAACGTACTCACTTCTTGTTATTGATCTAAAGGACAACCCATCAACAGATGCTAATTTTTAGAGAATAGAAAACTAAATTTAAAAGTATAAATAGCTTTTTTCTGATACTATGAAGAACTTTTATTTCCCGGGATCCCGCAACAAAAATCCCGGTAAAACGCGAAATAAAATAACGGGAAATCCCGGGAAAAACCCCAACAATAGGCCTACCTTAACATATTCTGATTGACTCAGAATCACTTTCTGAGTCCGGCTGGCTGGCTGTCTATGTAAAACTTGTACAGATCGCAATTTTGGAGATAACTTGATGAAAGTTGGTTCAAAGGTTTTTTCCCATAGCCTCCATACAAGCTTCTTTCCGGAATAGAGTCATTGTGCTTATAAACCATCTGATTATGTTGGGATTTAGACTAAATTTGGTTCAAACTTTTTTGACTGCAATCCATAGCTCCCTTACAAATACTTGTCATGAAAATTGCTTTAAATGCTTGTAAATGTTATTATCCCTCTTAAAAATTAGCGATATTGTCTTTTACGATGTAATTAAAAATGTTGTGCTGGAGGGTCTAAAATTAATTTCTTGCTTGTTTTATTTAAGACTACACCATTTTTATTATTTTTTTTAGTTTAATTTTCCTTTAGGTATTCGACCTTCACATAGATCTCAGATCTGGCAACTCTGTTATCAATTATGCTCAATTTGGTAAGATGTGTTGCCAATCTGGGGGCAAATTACGGCATTTCTCGGTCGAGATTTTCATTAAGATTGTATTGTTAATTCGATCGATATCGAATGCATTTTTTGGCTCTGACTACCGATCGAAAAACTTGAATGAATTGACCTTATCACCTTACCACCGCAAAAACAAATTTACTAGTTTATTTCCACATTTCTTTTTTTTTGCTTTTTCGCATACTTTTGGAAGGAAAAAGGAAATATATTTCAAGGGAAATTTTATTCTCGATAAACGTTAATAGTCTTGGTTTAGTGAGGTTTTTAAAACTATTTTGAATAGAAAACGCCAAAACAAATAATGCAAAGTTCTTTAAAAAGTCGTGATTTAGTTTAGAAATTGCACGTTATGGAGGTTCTTTGTTCAGTTGAATTAAAGCATTTTATTAAAAAATGTGAAGCGTTTTATTAAGGAGAACTGAAGTGTGTAAATTTTCGCACGCAACAAAAAAAATTGTCTCAAAGTTGAAAATTTTAAAGCATTTTGATTCTGCCTTAAAATATTAATTTAAGAAAAATGTTATCAAAGTAAAAAAAAAAGTTTTTAGGACAAATTTTACAGACAAAAATCCTTCAAGCTTTAATTGGACTTTTTCTATAAACTGTAAGTTTGTGTTACCATAATTGTTTGCAATAATAATTTATGTGCATATGAATTTTTTTTTTAATGTGAATAATTGTAAAGGAATTGCCATAATAATTTTTACCTCTCATATTATGGAATTTATATTCAGCTAGCAATTCTGAAATAAATTATGTCCCAATGACTTTAAAACTGTTCACTGTTAATATGAAAATAAATCTAAAAATGTATAGGAAAAAGTTTTTTTTTTAATAAATTACTACAAGTTCAACTTTACCTCAAAGTTCGTTTTCCCCTTCAAAGCTTCAAGAACTAAGGTAAAAAGCTTAGTTATATATTGTACTAAAAGTTTTTAGAGGAGAAAACAATTAACATTTGTGTGGATTACAAAAATACTCGTAGGCACATACGTAGATAAATAAAAAATTTATTTAAGGGCTTTAAAGTGAGAACATCACATCACACCAAAGATGATAAATGAGAAAACCAATACCGTACTACCGAACTTTTGAAATCGTACTTTTTCAACCCAAATAGTACTAAATCATTTTTTTATAAAAGAAAAAATTTTGTCTATTTCGTTGCTTTGTTTTTTTTTTTTTTTTGTAATATAGGATGTTTTTTATAGAGTGACACATGTTTAAATCATAATAAAACAAGGATATATTTTAAATATCAATGAAACAGGCTTTATTGGAAAGAAAATTTTATGAAATGAATGTTTAAATATGATTTCTGCCATGTGGCTGCCACGGCAGGCACGTAGAATGCGCAATCTGGAACACAAATTTTCAACAACTTTTCGCATTGTGACCATCATAGCTTTTGATGACATAAGAGCCAATGACTCCGCCAGCCCATAAAGCGCACCAAGCAGTAATTTTCTGTGGATGTAATTGTGTTTCGAAAACAGCTTGTGGATTCTTCTCACTCCAAATGCGACAATTTATTATTTACGATCCCATTCAACCGGAAATGGGCTTCATCGGAAAATTAAATTTTGAATGGAAATTCAAAATCAATATTAATTTCAACAATATGCAAGCGCTGTTCTTGTGTAAGACGAGCCATAATGAAATTTCAAAGCAAACTAAACAAACAGCAACAGTCAGCTGCTTTGATACTCTAAAAAACACCCTTTATTTTGGCATGAACATTTCCTTTCCACATTCGCCGAACAGTCTGGAATGAAAAACATTTCTTTTGTTATTCTGCTAAGCTAAATATTTAACTGATCTAACTCATTTTTCTTTGTGGTCACTTTGGACCACGGAAATATTAAAGTTTTTGTTTTTTCTTCAATTCTTTTTTTGATTAAATGAATTTGTCTTAAAACTCCATTAGACGAAACAAAAATTTTAAGCGTTCTAAAAATATGTCTGTGCATAGGAGCATCTTAGGTTGGCATTTTTCAAATTTATTGTGTTAACAATTTTCAATATGTACTGCAGAAAGAGGAAATACCTTCTTTAAGCTGGAGTAGAAAGTCCGGATATAATAAAATTTAATTTAGCGCTTGTAAAATCCCCTTTAAAGTAATTTAGAGTAAAATAATCTTGAAATGAGAGGAAGTAGTCTCTTCTACTAGAACTTTTACAAACAAAACTTGTCAATATCATCAGAAAATGCAAGCTTATATGCTGCCGCTGATAATTGATTAAGAATGTGGCATATGCAATCGTCCAATGAACAAGTGCAGCAAATCTATTCGCATTATCGGAGTTCAGTGTTTGGTGCAAATGCTCTGGCAAAAAAGCAAATGTAAAATATGAAAGCTGTTTTATTAAATCCAACAACAAAATACACAGAGCTTTCGTTAAATTTCATAAAAAAAGCTACGAAATTTAGCATTTTCTATTTCGCAGGCCATTTGCACCAAACACTGAACTCTGTTTATATTCATTGAGCAATAAATACGAGTTGCTATTTTATATCAAATAACAATAAGTTTGAACAATTTGGAAATATGTAGTACCAAATGAGTCACGGGAGTACCAGTGTCCTTTTTAGCTTTGAATTGTACCAAAAAAAAGTACAATTGTACCAACTTTATTAACAGTGCATCACACGATTAAAGTTAAAGTTGAATAAAAAACAAACGAATTAGCTACAATATAAAAAATGCTTTTGTTTTAAAAATTAAAAAAAAATCTGAGAATCAAAGTAATTTTTGGGAATACAAAATTTTAATTTAAAAGATTTTGTTAGTTGTACTTTATTACCCATTTTTATTCTAAATAAGAAAAAACATAACTAACAACAACATGGCTTTGCAAGTTGTTTTTGTTTTTATTTTGTTTTTTCTTAACCTACTTACAACTACAATTAATATTGGAAAAATTCCAATCAATTCCCACCAGATAATATTGTACAACGTGATCCATTTTTATCAAATGGACTACTCCCTGGACTGGTCCAATGTTATGCAAGCATGGACCATGTCATTGTTAAAAAGTGCTTACAGTGAGACGACATGTCTTAGTTTTTTAACATGTTTTCGTTTTTAAACGAAGTTAAAACTAATCCTTTGGAGTATACCATGGAGTAGTTTCAAAACTAGTCCACTAGAGTATGTATGAACATGACGTTGTTTTAAGACTACTCCGTTGTAATCCAAAACTGGGTTATATGGTCCACTCCTAGGACATCGTAATGTTAAATAGACCACCTTTTAACCATATATTTGGAGTACTCCTACTCCTTTATGTACTACTCTTTACATGCATGTATGGACTAGTCTCGTAATCTTTTAAATTCTGAGAATAATTATACCTTGACTTGATTAAAATTGGAACAAAATTAATTTGCGTTAACCTATTTATACCCATTAATAAAATGGAGAAATTAACTTCTTAAGCCAGATTCACAATGAAAGCAACATTTTCACTGGGTGTTCACAATGAAAGCAATAATGTTTTTCAAAAGAACACACATTTTCAGTAAAAAAAATCTTGATTGTTGTTGTTGCTTTTTAAAGGGTCGGCCGAAGTTGATTTTGAATTAAACACAAATAGAAGCTAGGTTTCCCTCAACAATAAATTTCAGTGTATTTATCAAATATGAAATCAAATCAAATTTAGCACGTCATACGGAAATCGTATAAATAATAAATTTTGTATTCCCGAAAATAACTTTGATAATTTAGAATATTATTGTCGTTTCTTTTAACTATCATAATATTGGTATGGTTCAATTATGTATGAAACAAACACGGCCGCCGCGGCACACCTCCATACGATGGTCTAAATTTTTGATGACGCTGAGGCATAATTAAGGTTCAATGCAGCTAATGTGCCGAATAATATCAGCCTTTATCTCTTGAATTGTTGCTGGCCTATCGACGTACACCTTTGGCACTGTCCTGTTAAAACCACATATCTTCCACATCCATATCTTGCATTTCGGGCCATAAAAAGTTCGTTATCATCTCACGATAGCGAACACCATTCACAGTAACTGCGTGACCGGCCTCATTTTGGAAAAAATACGGCCCGATGATGCCGCCAGTCCATAAGCCGCACCAAACAGTCACTCTTTGTAGGTGCATTGGTTTTTCAACAATCACTCTTGGATTATCAATCGCCCAAATGCGGCAATTATGCTTTTTGACGAATCCACTGAGGTGGAAATGTGCCTCATCATTGAATTACGAAGTGCACGATATCCATTGTGATTTAAACGCACATTTTCATAATAAGTCTTAATAACTTTTAACCGGTTATTTTAGTTTTGCCCAAGTCGAATATTTTAAAATGTCCATTTTTCGAATATCGAATAAACCGGTTATTTTAGTAAAATTACCCGGTTATTTTAGTAATGTGTAATTTATATACTTATTCGTTACTTTTGTTTTAAATGCATCCGTAATTTAAGTATTTTTCTAATTGAATATTTGCAAACTTAAACTTTTTAACTCAAAAAAACATTATGAGCAATGTAAATACAAATCGCTTATATAAGCGTGAAAAAATTCAGCATAAAAAGTAATAAGCAATTGGACAGTATTATAAATACTATATATAGCTATACAAAGATGTCATCTCTGGTAATATTTCGAACTGACTTAAAAAAAAAATGTGCTTAATCGGCCCCAAAATGATAAGTGGCAAAAGTTCTTTACATCACGACTTATTAATCACTTTTAATTAGTCTACAAGCTTGACATAAATATACGCCAAGTAAAACTTAACAGGGTCAAGTAGTTTTTAAGAGACTCCAAATAATACTTTACTAAAACATGCTGCCAATAATGAATGAAAAACTCTTAAGTAGTTCCAGCACATCTTCATGCTTAAAGCAAGAACATACCGGCGGAATCAACGTTATGGGAAAATTCATCAGTTTTATTTATTAAAACACCAAGAACTTAAAATAAAATTGAAGGAATCAAAAATGTCCTGAAAGGGGTTAAGTTGTGTGATCAACGAATTGAAAGATATTTCATACAAAAAGCATGTTCATATTACTATTGTTTCTATAATGCTGAAACAAACAAAAAATTTAATAATGCTAAAACAAACAAAAAATTTAAATACATATATAATCCTGGATAAGAGGTTATGTTTGCAACTTTTCAAAAATATGGCTGAAGTTTACTGCTTCATATAGACATGATTAACCAGCAACAAATTAAAACTCATTTACAATAAATTTAGGAAAATATGTCAAATAATAAATTTATTGCATTCCTATATTTTTAAAACCAATGGCCCATATTCATAGTCAAAAATAAAGTCGACTTTTTTTAAAGTATATTTTAAAACAATGGTGTTCACATGCATTTAAAACCGGTTTTTATTTAAAGTTGACTTTATTTTTGACTATGAATATGGGCCAATGTTTTTAAAAAATTCTAAAGCTATGTTCACACCTATTAAATGTTTGACTCCTAACGTAAAGAATTGTTTGCTTTTGCAAAACGTTTGGCTAGAGCAAACATTATTTAAGGGTTTCGTAACTACATTATACATAAATGCAATTATCATCTTAGACATAAAGTTTAGCAAATAACAAGAAATTATTTAAAATAATGCTTTAGTTTTATCAATTTACTGGTCACGCTTTTGTTTGATTTTATCGTCAAATATTTTTTAGGTCTGAACATACCTTTTGTCATATCTATGTATTTTGTTGGTTCCTTACCTTCGTGAATTGTTTTGTTTTTATTCTAATTAACTTTTTATTACAAAAACTAATTTGATTTTTGTGTTTTTATGTATTCGAATAAAAACCGGTTAACCGGTTATTTTAAAAATGCTTAACCGAAAACCGGTTTTTTTAAAATAGCAACTATTCGGAATATTCGAAAACCGGTTATTGAAAAAAGTCGAATAATCGATCACCCTAATAACTTTAACGCGTTGCTCGATTGTGTATCTTTCCATGGTTCAAATTGAGTTAGTCTGAAATAGAGAAATGCCAAATAAAATGCAGAAAAAAACTTGTTGTTTTTTAGGTGGGGTTCACATTCAACATCGGCCCTTTATATATATATAGTAGTTCCTATAAGGAGCATAGGGCCATAAATTATTTGCCTTCTCGTTTTCTCCACATTAAAAAATCTAAAAAAATTATTCTGCCAATGTTTTGTTCTTGTCTACAGAAAACAATGGCCCGTGCACATGAAGTGTTATATAATCATGGACCCCCCAAACATATTATGAGCTTGAGTTATAAAAGTTCTATTTTCGCTTTAAGTGTTTTACGGGAGAAGAAGGTATGATAAATTCTGGACGCACTAGAACAATAATCTGCTTGACATACCAAACCCCGATATAATATTTTGCTCGTGAAGACGTACTGTTTTATAATGGCAGACCAAACCATATATTAAAAGAGTTGCAAGATCTGACAAACGCATGGAAGATATTGCAAGTGTGAATGTATGTTTAACAAATACTATTAATCAAAAATGTTACCATTTCTGAAAAAAAAAATTTTTAATTACATACTTTTTTTCTACAGTATTGCCAATATTTTAAACGAAAATACCAAACTGAATTTGCAATTCATTAGCGGAATTCAGTTTTGGTCTTGCAAAAGTTTAAATGCAAAATATCGTAGAACTTTTGTTTAATCCAACAACAAAATAAACAGAGTTTCCGTTAGATTTCACTTAATTCTTACGATATTTTGCATTTGCTCTTTTGCAGGCCTTATATTGAATTTCGCTAATTTATTTAATAATATAAAACAAAAAATGCATGCTTGTAAGATTAAGGATTAAGTTTATATAAGAAAAGATTTTAAAGTTGTTTAGATTTTAAACAGCTGAAGGGAAGGAATAGTATTTTAATTAAAAAAATCTAAATAATTAAGCCAATACTTATTCTTATAAGGCCGTTTTTTAAAAGCCTAATTTTTCCTTACTAATTTTTCACACTTGTCAACATTCAACATTTACCATAAATTTGCGAAGCTGTTGAAAGTTTCCCATAAGAAATACCTAGGGCTTAGATCAAAATTGTAAAACATATTTACTAAATGTTCCTTCCTATCTCATTGTATTTCATTTTACATCACTAGAAAAGTGGCAATAAATTATATTATTATTGATTTTTTATACTTAAAATTATGTTTTAAAATTTTGGGCACTTTTGTAGAAAAAAAAGTAACTATTTGAAAAAAATAAAAGTTTTTTTTTTCAGAATTTAATTAACTTGACTTCGAGAAAACTTTTAAAAACTAAAACAATATTGCAAAAATTTTGTATTTTATGGCAATATTTAACTTTCAAATACAAATAATTAAAATTGGCCATGAAACAAGTGTTTGAAAGAAATGTAATTACTATGTAATTAAGCAAAATTGAGAAAAAAGAAATTTTATTTAATTCTATTCATATCACTCATACGTCGTGTTGGTGCTTAAATATTTAGTGCACTTTTTTAAACACAGACACAAACATGTTTGTTTAAAATTTACCAGCGGGAAAATGCAGAAGGCTTTTTTACTTCAGGCCTTTTTAAAGGCCTGCTTAAAATTTTTTATTGATTCAATTACAATTCTTATCTAACTGTTAAAAAGGCCTAATAGAAGGCCTCGGCTCTTTTGCATAAAATATTAGAAACACATTCCACATACGCTTCTATGAGAAGGGAGTTAAGAAGGAATACAATTTTCTGTATTTTTTTTTTGCACAAGCGAAAGTAAAATTGTTATTTATTTTACCATTCTTCTGTACCTGCTAAAGAAGCGAGAGCGGAAGGGCTACTAAACAATGACAACGTGTGTAAAAAAGATAAGAGTTTGGAATGGAGCGATCAGGTTTTGTATATCTAAAATAAGGAGTACAGAGGCCTTCTAGAAGGCATCTTTAATCCTCCTTTTTCCCGCTGGAATATTAAGTGCAAGCACACATTGTGAATATATTGAGCTAAAGTGTTGCCAAACAAAAAGGGGAAAAAGGGTACTTTTTTAAAATAAATTTAAAATAAAATATGTTGAGAAAATTAAATTTTATTTCTTCGACCTTTTTTTAATAAAAATAAAAAGTTTTTTCGCGCTCGAGTACAATATTGAATGTGGAGATAGTAATACGTCTCCAACAAATATACTTGTAACGCATGCCTTGATAATGATATCCGATGGATATCGAAATATTGGGACAAATTAATAAATACATAAATAGTATATATTTTTTACAAATAATTAGCATCGAGATCGAAAAACTTTTTATTTTTATGTTGAGAAAAAGTAATTTGTTTGTACAATTTTCACGGAATTCAAAAAACTAATAATAATAATTAGTTATAAACAAAATATCAATTATTAAATATGAACAAATTTGGCCAGAAAAATTAAATTTTTGACCAATGTTCAATGGAATCAAAAATAAATTATTTTTTTAATATTTACTTACCAATGCTTTTAGTGGCAGTTGGTTTACAAAAGTACCAATTCAAAATGATGTCCACTATTTTGGTACTTAATCAGTTGTTGGTGCAGTCGAACTTTTTTATCGTGAACTTCTTTAAGAGAAAACACATTTTTATATATGATCACCTCCAAAAATTGATGCCAATTTAGCTCTTTCAGCGCAAGATTTGGTATTTGCCCTTTTTAAAATGTATTACGGCTTTGGAAAAAAAGTTAAATGCTTTTTCAACACAATTTGTTTAAAAGAAACATTTGGGCTATTCACAAGGTGTTCTATCAAGTCATATCGTCATAATGTCCTAAATAAAATTTTACAATTGTTATTGTTGTGTTTGAAACAAAATAAAAATTGTAATGCTGTGTTCATTATTTTGTCGTTACTGTACATTAGAAATCTAAACCATAAGCGCTTGCCCAAAACAGTTATATATATTTCTTTTAAATATTTTAAGACATATGACCTTACTACTTTCTGACTACCTTGTGAATAGCCCAATTTTTATTTTACGTGTTGCAAATAAAAAAAAAATTATTTAAATAATTTTCGTTGGTTCTTATTAATTTAACCATATTATTTTAAGCGGCAAGATGCAACAACCATTTATCCCAAATTGTTGTTGGGAATTTAATTAACAATAAAACTGTGGTTGAAAAACAATCATTTTAAGGCCCGTTTTCACAACTTACCGATAGCTAAAGGTAGAATTTTATCGGCCGTATAAAAAGCGTTACATTATTACAACTTAACTTTAACCTACCAGGTAGGATGAGCCTTAATCTTCTTTATCGCTCACTTTTGGTGAAAGTAAAGTTTTATTAATGGAACACTTTTTATAAGGCCGGTTAAAGTCTACTTTAAGCTATCGGTAAGTTGTGAAAACGGGCCTAAAGGGTGTAGAAATTTCAAGGCCGATGTTGAAAGTGAACCACACCTAAACATCAAGTTTTTTTCTGCTTTTCATTTGACATTTCTCAATTTTAGTCTAACTCAATTTGAACCATGGAAAGATACACAACCGAGCAACGCGTTAAAGTTATTCAGGCTTATTGTAAAATTGGGCGTTCAAATCAAAATGCATATCAAAGAAAAACCATCTTATATTAACGCTAGAAAACGCAGTACAAGAAATAAAAACAAATACAGCTTCGGACAAAATAGTAGCACAAAGTAAAGAAAACAATGAGTTAATGAAAGAAATTGAGATTTTAAAAAAATATGTAAAAAAACATGAAAACTCGATTGTTTCACATGATCTACGGATAAGCGGTATTCCGGAAAGCAAAAATGAAAATCTTTTTGACATATATAACCTATTGTGTGAATCAATTCAAATAAACCCTCCCAGTGTTAATGAACTTTATCGGGTAAAAATAAACAAAAATAATAACTACATAAGTAAAAAACGGGACGTTAACAAACCTCAAGATGCCGCAGTTATAATAAAATTCTCCAACCCGTATGATAGAAACTATGTACTTAAATGCATTAAAAATTATGTCAGGGAAAAAGGATGTCCACTTCGTTTACACCTAATTGGCATTAATAGCTCAACCCCATTTTACGTGAACGAGAACTTAACACCTGAAAACCATAAAATATTTATCCAAGCTTTACAGCTAAAAAAGGATAGGTTAATATCGGCAGCATTTACATTTCGTGGAATCGTTTACGTCAAATCCTTTGAAAATGATGAACCAATACGAATTGATGAATTTGATGATTTAAAAAAGTTTTTTCCATTGCACAGTGATGAACCCCACGTTATACAAAATTAAGCGTTTTCTGCGATATGATAATTTACTTTTGCCACCTTATATGCTTACAAATTTTAAAATTTTTTGGATAACTACTACGATTTCTTATATACTTACTTTTTGTGTATCTTTTGACCGTCTTAGTAATTATATTACCTTTAATTTTTTGAATTTTAAATTGGGAAACTTTGTATTGCTTATTTTTGATCAATCCTATCTGCGTTGTCTTTTTGCAATAAATAATGGAAAATATGCTATTAAACGCTGCTGGTAATTTTGTTAGTTCCAATGACGTTACATACAACATGATTCGTATCTTGTGCAAGCAGAAATCTGGTATTAACATCTGCCATATAAATGCACAGAGCTTAAACAATAAAATTGATGAGTATCGGTATATCTTTGAGAACTCGTACGTTGATGTAATATGTGTGTCGGAGACATGGTTCGATCAAAATATCCCTGATGGTATACTTGAGTTGTCTGGTTTCAAGATGTATCGTTGTGATAGGCGTACACATGGTGGAGGGGTTGCTATCTTTATTAGAAAATGTATTACGAGTAAATTTCTACTTAAATCTCTCCCTGACGAAAAAATCGAATACATATTTGTTGAAGTTGTATCTATGGGGAAGAAACTACTTATTGGATGTATTTATAGACCCAATAGGCGGATAGATTTGGGAGAACTACATCATAATCTCGAAAACATAACGGTTAATTATGAAAATGTTGTTTTGTGTGGAGATTTCAACTCTAATGTTTTATGCGAGTCACAACTACTTGACGTAATGGAATCAATTGGTTTAATTTCTCCAAATGTACTAACACCAACGCATTTTACTTCTACAAATCAATCACTGCTGGATATGTTTTTTGTCAACGACATAAATAAAGTCCTGCTATATGAACAGATTGGCGCACCATGTTTCTCGAAACACGACCTAATATTTTTATGCTTCGATTTCAGAACCAAATATACGAGGGAAGAGAATACTTATTATGATTTTAAAAGAATGGATTATAATGCAATGATGAATGAGCTGCAAATAATTGATTGGGATCGTATTTTCTTCATGATCGATGTTAATGACCAAGTTAGTTTTCTGGAGAAAAATCTTGCCGAAATTTTCAAAAAATCTGTGCCAGTTAAAACAGTCACACAGAAAAGCACTACTAAGCCTTGGTTTAATGAACAAATTAAAGCTAAAATAAACCAACGAGATCATCTATATAAATGTTGGAAACGCTTCAAAACTGATGACCTGCATGATCAATTTGTCATTGCCAGAAGGGAAGTAAATAAACTTATTAAGCAAACAAAATTCTCCTACTTTACTAACTTATTTTCAACTGCTGTGAACTCAAAGAAAAATTGGAAAATTATTCGTGATATTGGCATCGGAAAATTAAATAAAACAGACTCTTCGGAATTGAATGTTGACTCACTCAACGAGCTATTTACTAAAATTCCAAACTTAAACATTTCTCCTAACTATTATTCTAGTAGTGCCAGTTCATCATTTAATAGCTCCGCACCACAATTTTCTTTTCGCTGTGTTTCTCAGGATGATACCTTTATTGCTTGCCATGATATCAAATCAAATTCAATTGGACCTGATAAAATTCACCCTAAATTTTTAAAACTCCTTCTTCCTAACTTACTTCCACAAATCACACACATATTCAACACAATAATTACAAAAGGTATTTTTCCACAGAACTGGAAGTGTGCGAAAATTTTTCCCATCCCTAAAAATAGAAATGAATATCGTCCAATTGCTATCCTTTCTTATTTATCTAAAGTCTTCGAAAGGCTCTTGCATAAACAAATAGGTGCTTACTTTGTGACGAATAATTTATTAACCAAAATGCAATCTGGTTTCCGACCCAAACATAGCTGTACTACTGCACTTATTGGAGTGACGGAGGAAATTCGAGGCTATATAGATAACGGAAATGTTACCTTGTTGGTGCTGTTGGATCACTCCAAAGCATTTGATATGGTTGATCATGACATGCTTCGTATTAAATTAACTAAGTTTTTCCATTTTACCTCCTCAGCGGCTGATCTCATCTCATCATATCTAAGTAACCGCTATCAGTATGTAAGTTCAAACAATAAGCAATCATTGCCGTTGCCTGTGACCAAAGGTGTTCCTCAAGGGTCCATATTAGGTCCTCTACTTTTTACAATGTATATAAACGATTTGCCAAAACAGTTATCACATTGCAAAATTCATATGTATGCCGATGATGTTCAGGTTTATATATGTAGTGAACCTGATAAGACTGATGAGTATATTTCAAGATTAAACTTTGATCTATCAAAAATTGAAGCCTGGGCAAAGGCAAATGGTCTTTGTCTAAATCCTGCTAAATCTAAGTGCCTTGTAATTTCCAGGAACAATACACAAATAACTATTGAGAACAATATAATCTTGAACTCGCAGCAAATAGAAATTGTCAAGAAGACTAAAAACCTTGGCATTATTTTTAATTCTTCACTTACTTGGTCAGATCATATAAACGCTGCTGCAGGGAAAGTATTTGTGATGCTTCGTTCGCTTTGGGCAACTCAACACTCAACCCCGTTCAGCATACGTATGCTTTTGGCTAAGACATATCTTGTTCCAGCTTTATTATATGGCAGCGAGGTTTTTGCAAGCTGTGACCAAAAAAGCACCAGGAAATTAACGTCTACGTATAATGCCATTCTGAGATATGTCTTCAACTTAGGACGTTTCTCTCATGTTACACCCTACGAAAGTAAACTTTATGGAGTGCGTTTTTCTGACATGTTAAATATTCGATGTCTTACTCTTTTGCATAAAATTATCTATACTGGCGAGCCGACGTATCTATTTGAACGTGTTACTTTTACGCAGTCAAGAAGAAATAACAATCTGATCCCGATAAGATTCAAGAAGTTAGTATCTGAATGGCAGTTTTTCGTTCACAGTATTCGTCTTTGGAACACTCTACCAGCAACTGTTCAATTTACTAGTAATGCAACGCAGTTTAGGAAATGTATTTTTAATTTTTATTCCCGTACTTGAAAATGTGTAATCTATTCTATTTAAAAACGCTTTTGAATGTCCTTATGTTTAAAATTGTTTGATCTTCTCACTTTAAAAATTGCTTTAATGTATTAAATTCTTTTATTTTAATGTTTATTGTTAAAATCTTTTATTGTGTGACACATAAGAAATTGCTACGAATTTTTTATCCTGTACTATAATTATAAGACTTTTAGTCCTGTTGTATAGGAATACCAATAAATAAATAAAATAAAATAAAAATAAAATAAAAATAAATAGATGAACAATGTTGGATTCTTCACACCACTTGATCAAGTATTAAAAAAAAAACAATACAGTTATTCTGAATTATCGAAGAGAAGCCGTTGAGAATTCAATGTAAAATACTACGAACCGGCGTTTTTCAGGATTATATTAAGAAATTGTCAAAAATGCAACTGCCGCAGGTGGAAAAGTGTAATCCAAATACAATCGATTTAAAAATAAAAATATTTCTGTGCAAAGAAGTGATTTTATGCACCAGGTTGATTTTTTGCCTTTATTAGGTACTAATAAAACTTATTCTTTTGGTACTTTCCTTTTGCCAGTAGACTCCTTCAAATTGCCAGTAGAGTTTTTGCACTGCAATATATTTTTTTATATACCCTTCATCACAAGTTGAAAGGGTATAAATAAGTTTGTCATTTCGTTTGAAATTTCTACAATATTAATCTTCAATAAATATAAATGTCCGTCTGGCCAACTGTGTGTTGGCAAAATCCACAGTTGCCTGTAATTTGTGTCATAGAATCCCTTGTCGTTGTGTTTGCATTGTATTTTAATGTGTATACTTTTTTGCGTTTTTTACCGATAACAAATAATAGTAAATAGAGAAATATATTTGACTTAAATTATGTTCGATAATGCGTATTATTGGGTTAGTTGTCTAAGACACTGCATTATGTTAGGCGAAGGGTATTATAGATTCGGCACAACCGAATAAAGCAGTTTTAATTTTTTTTAAGTGTTCTCCGGCATCCGTGTAAACATTGAACAGGGTAATCCATTTAGGGGTTTCAAAACCGCCGGTGTGGCAAGGCTGTCAGCTGTTAAATATCTGTCAGCTGAGGTGTCATTTATTAAGTGAAAAGTTTGCCATTTACGAATATGGATCGTTTAACAACCGAAGAATGCGAACAAATAGTTAAAACTTACTACAAAAGTAGTGGTCCAAACGTGACTTTACTGGCATTTGGGGGTGATTATGGCCGTCATAATTGACCTACTTTGCAAGAAATTGGCAAGATTATACAGAATTTTGAAGAGACGGCAAGCGTTCAAGATGCGGTGCATCATCACAATCTGCGTGGTGGATAATGCAAATTTGCCGATTTCAAGGCTCAGAGCGCCGTATCATAACAGACTTTTTTTTTGCCTGAAATTGAAGATAATGAAATGGACGATATGTGGTTTCATTAAAAACGACCGATTTTGGCTTTATTACAAGGGAAGGTTTCAGAACGAGTTTTCACGTTTCAGCGGAGTCAATTGGCCACCATGATCATGCCATTTGAAGCCGTTAGACTTTTTCGCGGGGCTACGCCAAAAACCGTGTCTATGGACATAATTCCCTAACGTTGGAGCATTTGGAAACCAACATTTGTCAAGATATCGTCGAGATACCGCCTGAAAAATGTGAAAAAGGTGGTCGAAAACTACCTACCTCAAAAGGATCGACCACTGCTACCAACATAGAGGCGGTAATTTGACATTGTATTTTGTACGTAGTGGCAAGTTGCAAGCATTATAATGAAATAAAAGTTTCATTGAAATCTAAATTTACTTTTTATACCGAACAATGGATAACCCGTTATGCCCGTTGTTAAATACACAACTACTAGATAGCACTAGTAGTCCCAGTAGTAGTAGGCCTTAATTTTATAGTAGATCATATTTGTATGTGTGTTTGTCTGTTATTTGCTTGTATAAACTCTACATTTGTGTGAAATTATTTTACTCTAATTACATTACAATGTACAACATTTATTTGTGTAATTTTTTTACTGTTTTTTTTCTTCATCTTATGATTCTTTTTTTACTATGAAGAGAAAAAAAAGAGAAAAAAAGAGAAATAAGGAAAAATATGTATTATTTTTTTTTTAATTAGATCCACAACCAGACAAACATGTGTTTTTAGAAATATATTTAAATGTCCACAATAGAGTTTTTTCCTCGACCTTTTTTATTCTAGGAACTCCTGTGAACTAAATTGATGCCTCAAAAACATGAGTTATCTACATAAGTATATTGTACACTTATAAAAGCTATCGCTGCCCAATTTTATATTAATACCAACCTTTATAAGGAAGTTATGGCACTTTGGCATTTTGGGGAGGGGTATTTGTATAAGAGCTATGGTTTGAGGCCATATGCTCCATATAGTAACTATGGGAACCAATATATACAGGGGTGTTCTGGAAATCGAAAACGCAAGAATTTCAAACGTAGTTTTTTAATAAGATATCTGCAATAAAAGAATTGTATGACAAATATTATAGAAATATTTCTCTATTTTGTTAGATGATTTATGAGAAGTTGACCCCAAATTTAATCTTAATACCAATGTCAAAAGATAGTTTCATTGAACAAACACTATTCCGTAAAGAATTTTGTATGGGTGATATGTGATAAAATGGACCGATTCTCACCATTTTCAATAGGATTCGTCCTTATAACAATTTTTTTTTGAAACATACATATGTACAAAATTTCATCAAATTATCTCCACGGACGGACGGATATGGTTAGACCGATTTAAAAAGTGATTCTGAGTCAAGTGGTATACTAAAAGGTGGGTCTTGGGTCAATATTTGAAGGTGCTGCACACATCAGACAAAACGTATAATAACCTCGCCACAATTATGATGCGGGTATGTCTGTCAATAAAAATTGTCCTAAACCTACATACACACTCACAAATTAAGTTGAAATGTGGGAGGAGTACACAAAAAATAAGCAATTTTAATAATGTACATATTTAATGAATGATAAAGAGAACTTTCCATAAAAAAAAAAACAATATTGACCATGAAAATCAATCGATTGTGGAAAAGAAGCATTTAAACTTAACTGTTTAATACCTGCATTATTGGCGAACATGTACGGAAATTGAATATGTGTGACTGTGTGGAGTATTGATCTGTACCCAACAGTTCTTTTGGTACAATTTCTACCTGTCCTGCTGCTATACTCTTTAAAAACTATAACACTATTCCACAAAAAAATTAACCTCAAAAATGAGAATGAATGCCATATTCGTGGTCAGCAGCCCCTATTTATCTTAGAAAACATCTAATTTTTGAGGTTATGGCAAAAAGTTAAAAATTTGTGAACCAGTCTAATCCGCCATGTTCTGGAAATTGAAATCAAACAAGTTTTCAAAAGGACCCTGTTTTAAAAGTTCATAAAATATTCCGCTTTATATACTTCATAATTTGAGTACTACTTAGTGCTGTTTCACACTCTTCAAGTTTTAGCTATCAAGTATTCTACTAAAACCTTAAGACTTGATGGCTAAAACTTGAAGAGTGTGAACCAGCACTTATATTTATTGGAATAATTCTGATGAATTTTTGAAAAACTACGGTAATCTTTAAAAAAATTTAAACGAAAATTTTCTTCGATTTCGATTTCCAGACTATGGTCGCATGTTAAAAGAATTATAAAGACCACAATTTTTATAATTAAATAATACTTTACTGTCCCATTGTAATGGAATATTTGTTCGTTTCATGTTTTTATATTTTACTTTTGGCATTAGTTTATTACGGTAGAGTTAGCAGATCTTTTTGGATAGTCAAAATTGTATGGAATATAGGAACTATTGATCGTATAATTACAAACTATTATTTACACAACACTTTATGACGCCCTTCAGCCAGTCAAGCCTCTTATAAGTTTCCTTTCATTCGATCTACATGGCAATTATAATAAATTGACAATTAGTACAATTTGTAATTAATATAATGAATTATTGCTAACTAAATACTAAATTGAGTTCAAAAAGAGCCATGCAAAGATTATTTAGTGCAATTTGCAAAACCATACGGGTATTTAAACATCATTATAGTGTTTGAACTTTTGAACTTGATTGCAGTCGAATGGCAAAGAAAACATCTTGTCATACGACATGTATAAGATAATAAAGCTAAAAGGGATTTGGGTTAAAAAATTTAAATAATTTTTCTTTGATATCGAAATAAATGTCGTTAACATTAGTAAGACTGCATTTGACATTATTAAAATAATGTAGAGAAATTTTAAAAATTAATTTTAAATTTCTGGAAAAATAAAGAAGAATTTATAAATTACTAAAGAAAGAAAATAAAAAAGATCTCCATATATCTTTTGAAATAAAAAGAAATTACTTCGTAATAGTGGATCTGATTGATTGTAATATAATTTTAAAAACTTCTTGTCAGATCTTTTACACATATGTACATACTTACATATATCGTTACCTAAAACGCAAAAGAAAAAAGAAAAATCGAATTTTTCACTGAATCTGATCAACAACAACGTCCACAAATACAATCTTTAAACTAACAGTTTGCATAATTTGCAACATTGTCAATTCGTCAGCTCATTATTGGTTTGACCTACCGACCATTTAAAAAAATTGTTATATTTTGAATACCTACTTTCAGAATCCAAAACCTGTTTCACGATTTTTTTAGTTTCTGTGATATTCAGCATTCATTTTGCTTCATATCAACTATGTTAAAGTTTATAAAGTATTGTTTTGCACTACACGCCTCTGCTTGGCAAATGCTGCAAATTCCTCATGCAAAAACGTACAAAATAAATTAAAGTCTTGCTTTGCTTCATTGACGTAAGAAAAACAAGTAGTTAACCCTGGGTCTCTACGTAGCAATATTTATTGCAGAAGCGTCAAATTTGGTTGATCCATTAAATTTGCGACGTGTGGACCGCATATTGCCATGAGTGGAATCCATGGCGCAATGATTGCTCTTCTGATTGCTTGAGCTGTCAAATACAGGGCTGTCTTTGGGATTGCAAAGAAAGTCATTTGGGGATTTAATAAAAATAATCGGGGATTTTTTGGGGATTTTATACATTTTTAATATATTTTCCCTTCTTTTATTAATTACGCTTATTTTTCTTTATTTCGTACATAAAATATGAAAAAAAATTGCAAAGCTTTTATCTTCTATTACCAAAAACTTATACGGTGTAAAGGGTCCTAATTAATATTAATATTTTAAGTGTGTAAAAGGTTCTTAATAAACTTATGTTATTATTTTTGAGGGAGTGTTTTAATAAAGAAGAATCTAAGACCGTTGACGACACATACAATTTTTTATAGACAATTTTCAAGCAAATATGTGTTTTCCCCAAAAATTAGTAAACATGGAAGACAATATAATAAAGTTTGGGAAATATGTATTTTTATTGGCTAAAACCGATTGAACAAGCTCCAAATTCTTATAAATTGACTCATTCGTCTCCAAAAACAGGATATTGTTCTGCTTGTAATTCCTCCCTGGAATCGCATTAAAAGGATTTAAAAAACATGCCGAAACCAGTCGCTACAAACAAAATAAAATAAATTTTACTCTTGATTCGTTTTATTGCCGTAAGAAAAAAAGTAGTTAAAGCAAAATTAAATGTGAACAACTCCATACACGGTAGTAAGTATTCGTATGCAGCACAAACGTTTTTTTTAGAAATAAATCTAGAAAAGTGGCGTATGCAGCACAAACAAATTCTATCGGGTATATTTTTAGAAAACTTCATATAAACTTTCATTGTCGTTTTTCTTAACTACGACATTTTGGCAAATGCGCCAAATCAATAACGAGCTGACGAATTGTGAAAACAACTGGTAGTTTTAACAAAGAAATAGAAGAAAAATAAATTATAAACAGTTTTAGGCTATTAATCATTTGAAATAGTTTTTTGCTTCTACTATACAACTTTCAAAATGTAAGATAGGGCGTTTTATGTTTAAGGTAACGATAATTATGATAAATTATTTTTTTTTATAAATTCAACGTTTTAATTCTTTGTAAAGGATTTTTAACATTAGAAAACATACATACATTTGTATGCCCTGGTGACCTTTTTTTAAATGTTTTCTTGCTCAAAATAACAGCAATTAATTTCATTTCATGAGTAAAAAGTTATAAAAAAAAAAATTTTCTAATTAAAAACCACTCATTTCATTTAAAAAAGAAATAAAAAAAATCACAGTGTAACACCTTCACGTACAAACTTACATAAAATAATAAATTTGCCCTTTGAGATTTAATTTGAAATAGATAGAAAATTAAGCAGATTAACAAAATAGAAGCAATGAAAAAACACATTAAATATCAAATGCTGACGATAAAATAATAAAAGGGGCAAAAACTTTAGAGAGCCCCCATAACCCCCCTCATAACAAAACGAATTTTTAGTCTTTACATTAGAGAGTTTGAAACTATTTCCATATAATACAATTTTTTTTTCATTTCTTTTTGATAGAAAAACTAATTAAATAAAATATTTTTATTGTAGTCTTTTTTTGTTTGCGAAAAAAAACTAAACAAAGGACTACAAAAGAAAGATTTTAAATTTTCACTCCTACTAAAAGAGTAAAAAAAAATCACAAAATAATAGAAAAGATTGTCAAAATGAAAAATCGGCATTTGGGTCAAAGTCAAATTTGTGTTTAATTTAATAAAAATACTGAAAGGAATTACATACATTTATTTATATGACACAGAATGCAATAGAACAAAGTAAAATAAATAGTACAAAAAAACGAACAAATCTAAAACAAAATATTTAGAAATGCTTAATGATAATCAAATGAACAGGGGGATTTTAAATGAGAGGGTAATTTAATCATATCTTGAATAGTTGCTATTTAAAAAAAACCGGTTTTCGGTAAAGTATTTTAAAAATAACCGGTTAACCGGGTTTCATTCGAATACATAAAAATCCAACGAACCAAAAAAAAAACATATGTAGGTATGACTTAAGCAATGTTCAGACCTAACAAATATTTGACGATAAAATTAAAAAAAGCGTGACCAGTAAATTGATTAAACTTAAGCTTTATTTTAAGATGATAATTGTATTTATGTATAATGAAGTTAAGAAGCCGTTAAATAATGATTGCTCTAGCCAAACGTTTTGCTAAAGCAAACAATTCTTTGAGAAAACAAGTGGTTACGTGTAGGACGTCAATATTTAATAGGAAATTTTGAAAAACTTTGGTTTTAAAATATTAAAGGAATTTAATAAACAGTGATTAATAAGTCTTGACGTTGAAGAACCTTTGCAACTTATCATTTTAGGGCCGTTTAAACTCCATTGTCTTTTAAAACAGTTCGATATTACCACCAGATTATAGTATTTAGAATACTGTCAAATTGCTATTAACTTTTTAAGCTGAACTTTTTTTTTGTAATATTTTGAATTGTTTTTGGTTTTTGTTACAAGAACACACGCTCATACAAGCTATTTGTATTTACATTGTCATAATGTTTTTTTGAATTCATTGTGACTTTTTTCATTGGCATTTAGAATTTTTTTTTTATGCGAACAGTGTAGAAAGAGAAGCGGGCCTATTGTGAGGTCTAAATTGAATAAACTTGTTAATATTTGTTCACTGTATATCAATATTCTTACACAGTAAATAAAATTTGATCAACTTTACCATGATTTTTAAGCATGAAGAAAGAAAAATTTTGTTTTTTTTTTGCGGACTAGAAAAAATTTGTGCCATAAAAGTAAGCAATTGGGAACCACTTACATAGTTGGCAAATAAGGGGCTTCAGTTTTTTGTCTGATGTGGTTCAATTCAGTTTACCATCACGAAAAACCGAGAGGAAAACCTTTGCAGATATAACGATTCCAGCAATTAACTTTTTCATAGTTTTATTTTGAGCCAACGTAGCGCGTAATTCCCACCACGAAAATCGTCTCATTAAGCCCAAAATCGTAATAAATACAATGATATTCTGCCAATAATTCTTTAACATAAATTCTGCACTGCAACAAAAAATTTCATAGCTGAAATGTAATGTATCATTAACGTAATGAACTTATATACATAGTTCATACAATGTCATTAATAAAATGGAATATTTTTGATTATTTAAAAAAATTGTTTCATTGTTAAAATCGATTGTGAGCGAAGTAATGCATACCCCGAATATGGCCAAAGTGTTCACGGTACGTGCTCTTTCGGCATCAGGAAGGGTTCTTACAGATCCATGTTGACGAAAATGTCCAATAAAATGGTTTATTGCTGAGGCTGTTGAAGCAATTCGCATATTAAAATGACGACGATATGCACCAACCAGTGTAGCCAAAACTTGGTGACTAAAAATGGCTAAATAATACATTTAAAGTTGTTTACGATTAAATTGTAAGTTAATATCAATTTCTTAAAAAGGAATAAAGCTAAATTTATATTTTGATAGATATCTACAAAATTTAATCATCGATAAATTCGATGTCGTTATTGATCATCTCATAGGAAACACTAGAGCCTATTAGTTTTTACTAATTTGAAGGTAAATCATAATCACGAAAACATTAACCCAACCTTTTGAGTCCAAATCTACAATAAAAAACAACTAAGAAAGTATAGTCGATCAATCCCAACTATATGATACCGTATACCACATTAGAACCTGTGTACCAAATTTTATTAAATTATCTGCAAATTTGCGACCTGTACTTTGCGCACAAGGTTTACATGGACAGCCAGTTAGTCAGCCGGACAAACATCGTTAGTTCGACTCAGAAAGTAATGCTGAGTCTATCGGTATTCGTAAAAGTGGGCGTAGGAACAATATTTTAAGGTGTTACAAACATCAGCACAAACGCATAGTACCCTCTCCACTATTGTGGTGTTGTTTTGCATATTTAATTGTTATGATGAAAATATTTACCCTATTGATAAAATCGATTTAACGGTTGCTAAATGTAACCTATTTCTCAAATTATTTTTAACGATATTTTACTTGGCAAAATACCCTCTCTACTTTAGCATTAGACCATGAAAGTGAGACCAACTTTATAGTCAATTCTGAAATTTCTAAAAAAAATGTTGTTGCCACCTGCATCTCTTTATTGAAATACAACGATGTTTGGGTTGATCCATTTTATAAATTTAATATTGGAATACAGTTCCTTTATTTTGAATGATTTTTCATCATCATTGTTTATAGCGATTTTCAACATTTGCAAAAGTTGTGATTTAAAATAAAGGCGTTTCAATTGTTAAACAGGTTTATTTTACTTTTATTTTTTTTATAATAATAATTAGAATTGTGGTTATTTTGTTAAACTATTTATGGTTTTTAATCCAAATTTTTTAATATTTTAATCAGGCTTAAGTTCATCAAATTTAATTTTCATTAAATTATTTTTATGAAGAAAGGAATTTTACAACATGAAAATTAAATAAAATTGTTATTGATAATCATTCATTCTTGACTAACCTGAGATTCGAACCCAGGCGGCTGGTTACCATGACATGTTTCGATCACAACCACTTGATCTCCTCAGATGGATTTGACGTCTTACACTCGCAGCCATCGACGACTGCTGACGTCAATAGTCAAACATCAATCCTTAAACCAAATTGTATTTTAACCTTTGGTAGATCGAAATTTGCTTTATTGAATGATTATCCATTTTTAATTGATTTTACATGTTTTTCCTAACTTCTGTTTTTTCCGTACTTAGTATGTCAAGAATTCTTCTTGAAGTCCAAAGTACATTTTTCTGTTTTTTCATTTTGTCTTTCTTTTTCTTGTTGAACTTTTTCAGCACAACTTGAAGGACAAATGTACACATAGAGCTCGTGCCTTAGCTTTAACAATAATTAGAATTGTGGTTATTTTGTTGAAATATTTTTATTGAACTATTTTATAATAACATAAAAATTATTCTTTTAAAAGAAAAAAGGCAAACAAATTTTCTGGCTAAACAAGTTGAAAAATGGCTACAAAATGGCTAATGGCTAAACTAACTTTTTAATGGCTTAACAGGTTGAAAATAGCTAAATCTAGCCACTAAATGGCTAAATTGGCAACACTGATCTGCACGCTGTGTCACACCATGAATTGTTAGTTTGAAAAATAAAACTTTATTATTTTTGCTCGTTGTTCGTTTGTATAGCTTTTCATAATTATAGTTGCGCTTTCCCTGCAAATGCATGTTTTTCGATATCCTAAGAACGATGTTGACCAATAAGCTTTTCGAATCATATTTTGGTGAAAATGCATATTTTAACATCTTTGAGTGATTACTTTATTAAATTTCCATATTATAAAAAAA
The DNA here is from genome assembly GCA_949318255.1 of Pollenia labialis. Taxonomy (NCBI): domain Eukaryota; kingdom Metazoa; phylum Arthropoda; class Insecta; order Diptera; family Polleniidae; genus Pollenia; species Pollenia labialis. The sequence goes on from OX439142.1 coordinate 79,066,344, forward strand.
CTACCTGACCTGTCAAACGTTGTTTTCCCGTATAACTTATTTCTTTCAGATGCTGCAGCATCTGCATTGCAAATTTAACCGGTTCATTGGTTAAGAAGAAGGGGAGCTTTTACCCCTCTTGCCCTATTCCCCTTTTCCTTTCAGATTCTACAGTGTATGCATGCCAAATTTTAAGAAAACCGGTTGACTAGTTAAGAAGATATAGGGAGGGGGAACTTTTACCACTCTTTAAATATTTCACGCCCTATTCCCTATATCCTTTCTGCGTCTCAAAATTTAAGAAAACCGGTTGATTAGTTAATTAATATAGAGAGAGAGGAAGCTTTTACCCCTCTTGCCCTATTTTACGCCCTCTAGCGATATGAAATATACGTTACGACCTATTATCATACCTAACAAATACACATACCAAATTTCATAATAATCGGTCAAGCCGTTTCGGAGCTCCGAAACTCTTAGGAGTTCAATTACAAACACCGTGACACGAGAATTTTTTTATAGAATAATAAAGTTAATGAAATGTATCCCTTGGGTCCCCTTCCACAGCAGCTAGTAGTAACAAGATGCTGCAGAAATCTATTCAAAAAACTTTGAGCAATTTAAGAATGTTTGATCTAATCTGAAAATAATTTTTTTCCAACTTCATTGGCATTCTTCAAGTCCTATAACGTCAGTTGACATTGGGAGATAATTTTCCGTGTACAAAAGTTTTTTGAGTCTAAACAGACAAAGTTTTACTTTAGATAAAACAGTATTTATTTATTTTAACTAACAAAAATTTAAATTAGCTATTTAAGTTTTTTAAATAACAATAGAATGAATTTTTTTATTTTTGTTTTTAATAAAATTAAAGAACGATTTTGTATGGAAATTTTATAAGTTTTATTTATATGTTTTATTTTTTAGTGCATATTTTGAACGCATATTTTTGATTTTTAAAAGTTCATTCGGCACCACCCTGTATATGATATAATGAATAATAACTCAAACAATTTGGAAAGTCTTTTTTTTCGATTTAAGAAACTAAAGCCATTTAAAATTTTTTCACATTTTAATATGAAAAAGTCGTTTTTTAGTGGAAAATTTAAATATATAAAATAAAAAAATAAAAAATAAACTTCTATTAAAAAGTTAAATAACACCTTCTTTTAAAATATCCGTTTTCGCCTTTAAATTCTTAAACATATTAAATCTGTCATACATTCACATCTATACTTGGCAGTCATAATTAAATAAAAAGGATAAACTTGATTCAAAAAAAAAAAAAAATTTATACTGAAAGAGTGAAACCTGCAATAGTGTAGTAAAAAGTTTTTGAGACTATGCCAAATCAAATAAGACATTTTATTTTAAAAATATTAATTTCGAGCGAAATTGAATCTTCAACTTTTAAAGTTAGAAACTAAAAGAGAGGAAGAGCAAAGCTTAGATGGCAACCTATTAAACTTATTCTTTCTATTTTTTTTTTTTAAAACTGGTTTAAGGAAACTGGTTAATGGATCTTGCTTGTCCAATGTTGCACCATTTTTCGAGCATACTTGGTCTTATTTCGTCAATAGTTCGCCGAATGTTGGCTTCTAAATGATCAATCGTCACGGGTTTTCAGCATTTACCACAGATTTTACGCACCACCACCAAAGGTTTCAAATTACACGAACGGGCTGGCCAATACACAGGTCCATTTCTTGAAAAAAATTCGATCACCAAATGCTTGGCTAAACAAAGTGTTAGTTTCTCGCACTGTGCGGCATGTGGCGCCGTCTTGTTGCAACCATTTATCCTCCAAATGATTTGCAATGACATGAAAAGTAAAAAATTCAAAAGGGGTTTGACTGTGGCGTTCGCCATTACCGGTAATGTTGGCACCGGTTTCGGAATTTAAGACAAATGGGCCGATGACGCCCTGTAAACCGCGCCAAACAGCGATTTTTTGGGATGTGATGGAGTTTTAAGACTCTCAGGATTGTGCTCTCTCTCCTAAAATCACAATACAGAATCTGGTTTAACTTCCAGTTGATTCTCAGCCCAATCACCGAACACATGACGCAATTGATAGACCGCTGGCTTTTATTCTCACACTAGTTGGTTCTTATCAGAGTTTAAGAAACTGCAGTCAAAGTAGGAAAACTGACATTTCTTCCACTTCTTCACTTGTCATTGGCCGAAAAAAAACTGTTGATTTTGCTTCTAATGTATTAAATGTAAACAGTCGCTGTCAAGCCAACTCAAAAATCGAAAAGTTGTACAGAAATGTTCGTTTTTGGTTTCGACTGGAGTTTTTTAAGCCCTGGGCCAAAATATTTCACTAAAATGTTTCAACCAGTGGACGGGCAGAGGCCGAGTTGCTGATAACAATGTCGGATCGATAAACTCGAGTCGTCTGTCAGACTCACGTCTACAGCGCCGATGGCTTCTTCTGTACTCACAGTACGTGATCGATTTAGATGAATTTTATTCAAAAGAGTAAATGTGGTCATAAATCGATCCATAGCATTGCGCTAAAGCTGCTCATATGGATAATAACTCGCACTGTAAACATGGCAAAGTGCTCTAAAGCTTTTGCAAACAGAGTTGGAATTTTGAAAATAAATTTCGACGATTTGTAAACGTTGTTCTAGTGTAAGTCTTTGCATGGTGATTTTCCAAAGAATACTAAAAAAAAAGCTCAAACACACTTCATTAGCATGCCACCTAGTTTAACAGTTATCCCTCTCGAAAGCTCTATATGTCTAAAAACAACCTTATAAAGATATCAAAGTCATACCGGCTAATGCGGAACAATTAACAATGCGGATTAAGGTGCATAGTTTCCTTCTGTTTATATTGCATACAGTGTGGAATTTTAAGTTTGTCGAAAATATATGGATCATAACTGACCAGAATTAGGTGTGGTACCACGGCAACTTGTGCACCCCAACAATTTTAAAATTCTAAACTGATTATTGGTGAGTAACCACCGGAGTTCTAGTGGTGGCGTATTGCTTAATCCAAATAATGGTAAGACAAATATCAAAAAAGGTAGGTGCGGAGAGACTTTGCACAAGCTTAAAAGCTCGGCTTAGCAGCTGATATCAGATAGCTTAAACAATATTTTTGGATTTTTTTATTGCATGGAGATCATTGCACTTATTTCACGACAGATGCGGTGGTCTTTCAAAGTCGTGTTTACAAAGTTTGTTGAGTTAGCAGTCTGCCGAATGTCTAAAAAAAGACAAATCGGCTTTTCTACTATAAAATGAGTGCAAAAGCATTTTAACCACTCTTTTAAACATTGTTAAGGAATGGTAGAATGACATTTGATCATTATTTGGATGAACTCAATTATCTCACCATGGATATTAAATAACCCATTTGTAGATATGGAGACAATTTTTTTTGCAAATACAAAATTAAGATACACAATGAAAAGAAAATCCCTGGCACATAACTAAACATAAAGGGTGCTTTTGTAAGCCGCATGAACTAGCGCAAGGTTAAGCTGCATCCACTTTTTGATATGAATGGCCAGGTTTTATAATAAACAAAATTGCAGCATATGGAGTGAGACTAATCCACAACAGACCCTACCGACTTCATTATATTCAAAAACATAGTGCGCTTTACACTCTTCGTAATAGACGCCAAGCAACGCTCGAAAAAGTGACCCAAAATTGGGCGCCTAGTTTGTGCTTCGTCAAGCACAGGTGTGGTGCGCATATGCCCGCAATCATTTTGAAATGCTTTCGAATAAAAACAAATTTTTTTGTGTAATTTTTTAAAATTTCAAGTTCTATCTTTAAAAAAAACACCCTTTACATTCAGAGATACAAAATACGTATGTACATGTTCACTACAAACTAAGTTTTGACTGTGTATTGTTAAATTATTGCAAAAAAACAAAACTAAAATGGAAATTAGAAAGATAAAATGTTAAAATAAGAGAAAAACAATAATCACAAACGAAAGAAAAAGTTGTAATGAACAAAAACATCAACTGAAATATCAACATGAAACATACTCAAAACGAATAGAGAGAATACGAGTATAAGCATCATAAATTAATAATTTCTTTTAACGCTCCTTTGCACTTTTCCTCTCCCCTTTCTTTTCTTTGTTGCCTTAAAACAGTTATAATTTGTCTTGTTGTTTGAAGCTCATTAATTGCAGGCCTTTTATAACTAGGATTTCTTAAACACGTGTATGAATGTGTGTGAAAAGCTTGACTAACAAATAAATTTGTATGCACTTTTTCTCTGTGTGCACCCTTCACCATAATTGGTGAGATTAATTTTATACAATAATTAATGCTAGGAACACAACTGGGACGAACGACGAATTTCGTCCAGCACGACGAATTATTCGGAAGAAATTCGCTGTATAAATTCGGCGTATGAAACACAATAACGACGAAAAAACAAAATGGAAATAAAATATTTTGTACAATTTGTATTTTAAATTATATTCAGTTAAAATTTAACAATTTCTAAAGTAAAAAGTAACTATATTTACTAAAACACTTACCATTTTTAAACAATATGGCTACCCGGTACTGATTTGTTCGTCGTTCGCCGGCGTAAGAATTAGCATTAAATATATTTAAAGTTTGCAACGTCCGGCGAATTTTCGTCGGCGCCCTAATTGTGTGCATTTTCATATACACAAAAATTTTTTATTTTTGGCGACGAATATTCGCGGCTAAAAATTCGTCGTTCGTCCCAGTTGTGTTCCTAGCATAAGGCTTATCTACGAAAAATTGATTAAAACTGCGAAAATAAAATAAGAAACTAGTTTATCTCTTGTTTTACCAATCACTAACAGAAAGCGTTGCAAAAGTTTGTGTTGCATAAACATATTTATTTTTGCTCTACCTATAAGTAGCCATAAGCCACACAAATATGAAATAAATGTAGAGTGGCTTACACCACTTTTGAGCGGACGGCCTCAATTAACGTCGACAAAGGTCAAATATTTCGAGCAGTAAGTGCAAACTTTGAAAAAGTCGAAAAGGAATCTACCAAAGTGGTCTGGCAGTTAATGAAGATAAGCCAAGGTATCTACCACCAAAACATCTAGCAGACTCGGGCGAACAGTGATCTAAACGGCACCACCATAATCTGAAACTGAATACCCTTATTAGTTATTTACAGTTTATTATAAAAATTTAATTTTTTTTCTTGTACAGGAAAGTATTTTAAGTTAAACTAAAAATGAGCTGTGCGCTATAAAAATTACGATGTCATCTAAAAAGTTAAGCGAATCAATAACTGATTTTTAAAGAAAAATTTAGATAATTTGGCAGAGTGGTTGAAGCGTAAATCTATTCGTGATAGTTTGTCAAAGTATAGTGATCAAGGCGAATTCACTACAGGTGGTGTCGAAACGCCTTCTGATTTTGACAGTTCGAGCCTATTTGTTTTGATTTGTTAGTGTTTTGCTAAGAATGGTTGACATTTCTAGCCGTAAACACTAACAATGCAATGCGAAACCCCCTATGTTATTTTTTGATTGTTGTAGTTCCGACACCACCTGTAGTTGAATTCGCCTTGATAGTGATCATGAATGTAAAAAGGCGAGCAGAGTATGACAGATCGCTTGACAGCTAATCTTTTCTAAATTTCTAAATTATTTCTTTACATAAAATTTTAGCTTTCACGGTCCACTATTATACTTTTTTGTCCTTTACATACCTACATAGATGAAATATTTTAAAATTTTAATTTTATTGACTTGAAGTGCAGGGTATTTTACATTCACTACAACTTGCAAAGTATCTTCATTCTTTTTTTTCCTTCCTTAATGCTACTGAGTTTAGAAATTTATTTAGTCAGTTTGACTTTAAGTTGAGTTAAGTGTAAAAAAAATGTACTGCCTGAAAGAGCAAAGTAGGAGTAAATGCAGATTTCGATTATTTAATTCATTCACTGTTATACTCTACATTGTTGGTTATTACTGTAAATGAAGGTTACTGGGTTTGTGTTAAATATCTGTTTAAATTGCTTTAAAAGAAGGCAAACAAAGACCTTGAATTTAAGGCAGATATTTGTAGGACGTTTTCTTTTAAAGCAGGAATTCCCAAAAGTTAAGGTTTAGAGGATTAGTTAAAATTTAAGTACTTAAAGAATGGTTAATCTCACTCTTATACAAGTAAGAGAATTTTTTTTTTACTTTCTGATTGGTTTTGTATACCCTCTACCACTAGCGGTGAATTAGGGCATAATATATTGGAAACTTTTCCGATATTCATCTAGGATCCCAGAACGTATACATATATTCTGGGTTCTTAAGTACATAATTGCTTAGCCATATCCGTCTGCCTATACGTCTGTTTAAAATACGTTCACTTTCGAACGATTCAAAAGAAAAGAACAATTTAGTTGTCAAATTTTTTCTATTACACTCAAGCTGCATGAGATTGAAATGCCAAAAACTTTAGTAATTTTAGGATACGACTGCATCGTTTTTTTGAAAAATTTCTAAACAATAATACTTTTCATTGGATCAAGGCTGCATTTTATTTCATGTGTGAGTGTTAATACTTTGTGAGATGGTGTGAACACAAACTGGTTTGTGATATTAGATTTTTTGACAGTGGCAACAAAACTCATTAGATTTCTATCTCACAAAGTATTTTGGAATACGTAAGACTTGTGAGATAGTGTAAACTAGCCTTTAGTAGGACAATAGTTATTAATCCAAGTGTGGGCCACACAACCTTAAAAAATGCATATTTCTGCTAGAAAACGCTCACATTAATCAGCTCCGATTCTTATCTTGTTTAGCACAAACACGTTTTATATGACTATAAATGATGCTAATTAATTTAATGACGATCGGCCAATCATTTACCATTGACCCCATACAAAGCCAACTACCGGAAACACTTTCAGAAATTATACGTTTAAATTCTGTGAAGATCGGTTCATAGTTTATCATAAGCCCCGTATAAAACCCACTCTGGGAAATGATTTAAATGCGCTTACATCGCGTATAAAGCGACATTCCAAAAGCACTTTAAAACTGCACTTCTGTGTTGTAATTCGGTATTACTCTACCGATTTTTTTCTGATGATCAATTCATAATTAATCATAGGTTTAATATACTTTCTGATGGTCGAGCCATAATTTGTTAAGTAATAACTTTTCTTTTTGAAACATCGTTACTATCTGAAAAGTCAATTAGATGATATAGACTATTATTATGTTAACGTAAACAGAACGATAATACCTTAAATTTAATAGCTGAAAGTTTCGTGTAAGACTAGCTGGAACATTTAAGCTATGATGAAACAAAATTTTTTTTCCGTGAGAGTGCGTGACCAAGTTTCTCCCGTTACAATACGTGATTACAAATTTAAGGGTTTTGAGAGGAAGAGAGACTTCCAAAGACCGAATCTAACAAATTATTTAATTTGACCCAGTCGTTCGGCAAAAAAAGAAAGGAACAATTTCCTATAATGCAAAGTGTAATTGGCCCAAAATTTAAAATCGAAAAAATGCGAAATGTGAACTAATTCAGTCCGAAATCAAAACCGGCATATTATAAAAAAACTTTAAACTATGAATTGCAGTTAACTGGGAAATTTTTGTTTATTATTCTTTTGCTACCTCTATTGCAGACACTCGTATTTGTTTTTTTTTTTAACTTACTCTTTCCTGCATTACAAGTAATTAGTTTTGTATTTCAAAAATCAAAAATCCCTGTAAAAAAACATTTTTAAAACACTTTAAGAACCACCTTATTTATGTATTGTCTTCTTACAAATAAATTATTTTGTATTTATTTACAAACATGTTTTATTAAATTAGTTTTTAAAATTGTTTCTTTTCTTTTGTCTTAACATTTATTTATTCCATTTTCAACCTCTGCTCATCTCAACATTTAAAAGACTTTTTCCTTTCAAATTAACTTGATTTATTGTTGGAAAAAATTTATTATTGTTGCCAAAAATAAATTAAAGAAACAATAACAATAATTTTGGTACTAAACAAATTTTGTTGCACTTTTGTTGTTCATGTATTTTCTTCTGGCTTAAACAATTTTGTGTGAAAAAATAGTTGTGTATTTTGTAATAATTTATAAATTTTTGTTCGGGATTTATAAAGAGATTTAGATTGAGTTTTTTATTGTTTAATTTTTTTATGAAAATATTCATGTAATTTTAACTTTTTTTTAGTGAGATAAACATACTTTTGTAATCGTATTACAACACAATTTAAAGGATGAATAAATATGAAAATAAAACAAATTTAAAAAAAAAAATAATAAAATAAAATGTAAACTCTGTTTAGAAAACTATTTTATTTGAATTAAAGGTTTTATTGTTATAAATCATTTATAATGGAATTTTTTTTAATTCAATCATTGCACAGTGGTCAATTTCGGCCAAAAATCCATAACTTCTTTATTTCTTTACGTAAATGGCTGTAATTTCAACTGAAACATACCATTTTGCAAAATTTCTTTTGGAAAGACAATAGAAATGGTATATATTTGTCCGTTTAAGGTAGGGGGGTTGAGGTGGGTTGGGATGAGTACCAATTCTTTTTTTTTCCCATGAACTCGCGACTGCATTACTATATATAACAAATATCTGTTCTTTCAGTAAATAGCTAAAATTTGGCATTCAAATATTGGGCATATATTCAGTATAAAAATAGCTAAATAGCTAAATAGAAAAAAGTACCAACGATATTTATATATTCGAATTTCCAAAAGGTACCAAAATTTGTATGAGAGGTTTAAAAGAGAAGAGAACACAATTTTAATTTTATTTTTATCTTTATTCCTTAGGAAGATAAATTGTTTACCAAAAAAGTACAGAAATTTTATTTTTGCCCTTTTTTATACTCAACATGTGCAAATTTCAATAAAGTACCAAACACATGACAATTTAATTTTCGATTCAATAAAGATATTTTTGGAATTTTACGTCTACCTCTGTTACATCACGAGACATAATGTTACTGATTTTGCCCGTTTTTACCCATTTCTAACCCATTATGAATTGAATTTCTAAACGTCACTATTTTTTTTATTTACACATTGGGAGGGGAGTCTACATACAAAATTTCAAGTTTATGGCTTAAGTTGTTTGGGCTGGGCGATGACCACCCAGTCAGTCACGCGTATCTAATAAAAATATATGAAGCCACTAAAAATGATCTGGTTACTGGGGTGGCAGCTGAAATAAATAGTATGTATACTTTTGATACTTAACAGTACTAGATATAATTATCACTTAACCTCCCCTAGCCCTATCTTTTTTGTTATGGTCTCTTAAAATTGGCCTACTTTAGTTTTATTTATTTTTAATGTAACTCACCACAATCACTTCACTTATCCAAAACAATAAACGCGCACAAAATCACAATTATCACATGAAATGATTAATTACTAATACGGTTTAAACATAACGTGCTTATTAACAAAGAAACCGTTAAAGAAAAAATCATAGCTTACTTTTATTTCAAAGTATAAAAACCAACTTTGAACCCCTTAAATTTGTAAGAAAAATATTGTCTACTTTGCTCCAGTATTAACAGTTAAATAGTTATCCAAGAGCCAAATTAAGAAAGTTGTATGTTTTGAAATGTTCGCTATAATCTGTCATCAGAATTTTATTCAAATTAAAAAAAAAATACTTTTTCCGGAATTGACCATTGTGCATTGATTAATTTGGCCATGTTCTGGAAAGCGAAATCGATCCTGGAATTGAAATTTATAGAGATTTTTAGTTAATTTTTTTTAAATGACCGTAGCTTTTTTTTATTTTAAGATTAGTTCTACCAAAGAAAATAAGAAGTATAAAAAATTTCAATTTCATACGAATTCGGTTTACGTGGCTGATAAAATAATTCAATTTTGTTGCAAAGAAAGCTTATTTGTCATTTTACCCAACTGCCAAGGAAGAGTTTATAAAACTAAAACTGTTTTAAAAATTTGATTGTTTTCTTTCCCTGTATTCGATTGTGGAGTTTATAATAACTTTACCACATCTTGGTAATATTAAGTATAGGAGGGCTAACACGTTTTTTTCCCCCCGGAAGGAATCAATTTTAATTCATTTAATTTTTGTTATATTCAAATGTTAATGTTATTTATCAGCTTTACTTATAAACACCGTTACCGTTCAAAATTTTCAAAATGGGACACAAAAAGGGGATTTTCAAAAGCAAAGTGGCACAAAGAGTGGAATTCTGAGAAAAAAAGCGGCAACTTAAAAAATAAGAACATTTTCAAATTTATTAAGTTATTTTCACTAAAAAGCCTCTTGACCATTCCAAACGTCGTCAATGCTTAGCATGGTGGCAAGAAATGGCAACAGTGGATGATCAATTTTCGAAGAAAATCATCTTCATTTATAATCCAAGAGTGATTGTCGAACAGCCAATGCACCCACAAAGAGTGACTTTTTGGTGTGGTTTATGGGCTGGCGGCATCATCGGGCCGTATTTTTTCCAAAATGAGCGTCATCGGAAATTTGGACCATCGGATGGAGGTGGGCCGCCGAGGTCGCCGCGGCCATTTGGCCGATATTTTGTGCCAAACATAATTGAACTATACCTATATTATCATAACAAAAAGAAATGACAATGATTTCCTAAATAATTTGTGTTTTATTCAAAATCAACATCGGCCCTTAAAATTTAACCATCCTTTATATATACACAGTGAAAATACATTTTACAATATTGATCTAAGATCCTATAAAGTTTATATAATATGGATCCTTATGAGGAGCGGAGTTGATTAAATTATGTCCGTCTGTACGTTTGTCTGTCCATGTGTATGTTAAAATCTGTTTCCCAAATGGCTGAGATATGAGCAAAAACCCACGACCGCATCTAATTTTTACCCATAAACCTGTACTTATTGATGTCATTCTTAAACCTATACGGAAATGTTCTGGTAATCGAAATCACGTCAAAATGAAATCGATGATGATTTAACTGTTACAATTAACGATTTCAAAAGGAGTTTAGGTAGAGGACAGTGGTCCTCAAAGTATTAGGTATATAAAAGGAAATATTTTTATAAACTTTGAACGCGGTAGAGTTTTCAAAATTTGTTCGATTTCAATTTCACGTGATTTCGATTTCCAGAACATGCCCAATATACTTTATTTTCTCCCTTTCACCTTTAATAAACTTTGGTGGAATAGTGAAAATTAACAAAATCGGTTACTAATTGACTTAGTAAGAACCTTATTCTCCCCAAAATAAATGCTTTGGCACAATAGCGCCTATATCATGAGAAATAGATGGACCAAATTAAGATCAGATATTTCTTAGTAGGAGGAGTTAGAAGTGGTTTAATTTCTATAAATACTATGGTGAAGAGTATATTAGATTCGATACAGTCAAAAAAAGCGATATTTCTTGTTTTTATTTAATCAATAATATTTCGAAAGAGCATGACTTCATAAATTAAAATTACTATTTTGACAATAAAAAATATCATAATAGTAATAAACCAAAAACTTTCAATCCATAAATATGTTTGTTTTTAGTTTTCTTTAAAATGTACAATGTACATTGTAGGTATGTACATTGTGCATACATATTTATGAAATAAAATAATTGAATCTAATAAAAATATATTTATTCATCCAATGAATAATATTTATAGATTTAATGTAATGTTTCATTAAATACATTTTAATGAAACATGTTTCATTGATCCAACGAAGCGCTGCATAGGTTCCTTTTTAATGCAATTTTTCATGGGATTAATGTCAAAATTCATTGGTATTGTAAAGAAAATTCTTCCAGTGTGTTTACTTTTCCTTAGTAATCTAGAGTGTTGTCAATATAATTACTTTGGACATTTCTAAAGGATTGTTATCCTTTAATTCATATGAATTCTTATGCAGATAATGTCTACAAATTTTTGCAAAAACTACAAAATAAATTCCATTTAATTTAGGCATTTTATGTTAAAGTGCTAAGCATTTAATGTCACTAAATCATTTAATGATAAACTTAAAAAAACTACAAAAAAAATAGGTAAAATCACAAAAATCAGGACTCAACCTTTAAATGTTTGCATTTGAATGAATGTGATTGCTAGAGTTCCATCTGATGGCCATTCAGGTGTAAATTCAATTAAAATAACCATGACACAAAATATTTAGTAAGGACTCAATCCACATGCACATGATAGTAAAATTTCGTACACAGAACAAAAATGGAAGACCACAAATCCACACTTGCATAAATGCCAATGTTCACAGTCAACTGTATGAATTTTACATGCATACATACGAGTATTTGTATTAAAATACAGTAGTCTGAAGTTAAACCCAGAAGTTCAAATACAAACAATCTCATAACAGCGTTTTATTTATCTATTTACAAGTTAATTGATACCTTATTGTCTCTTATGGTTAAAAAAATCAGTGAACGTAAAAACGCTGGTTTAGTTAAACCAAACTTAAATGTAGCTTTAACTCAACAGCAGTAAATTAGGATCGCATGTATTATATGTACATAGCTAAAAAAATAACATGTGGTAGCACTACGATAAATGTTGTTAAATTCATATGGCTTGTATTGGTAGTTTAAACGCCTAATTTTATGCGTTAAAAGATGGTTTATATGTTTACGTATATACAGATTTGTTGGTTTAAACATATTTTAAACCAAAAAGAAAGTTTAACTTGCTCAGATTTATTAGCCCTTAGTAATTTAAAGTGTTGTTAAGACTCTCATACGCGACATGTGTGATAGTGTGTAACGTTCAAATCAAGGCGAATTAACTACAGGTGGTGTCGAAACGGCATCTGATTGTGACAGTTCGAGCTTATTTGTTTTGATTTCTTAGTGTTTTGCTAAGAATGGTTGCCATTTCGAGCCGTAAACACTAACAATGCAATGCAAAAAACCTTAGTTGTTTCTGTTGCTGTTGTATTGTTGTAGTTCCGACACCACCTGTAGTTGAATTCGCCTTGGCGCAAATTATCCAACCAATAGTGCGGTTTACTATGCTTTTTAAACCAGAATTGTTTCGTTTCAAAATGTTAACCACAAAATTAAACATTTTGCTATTCTCTAACAGTTTTAACGACATCTGCTGGTGTTGAAAGCCAGCTGTTTCAATCCGCTTATAAAAGTGTCTATTTATCGTTGTACATATGTATATAGTTCTAATTTATTTATCCTAAAGCAAACCATTTGACTCAAATAAAATGAACAAATTTAAAAGGAGCGAGCACTAATAAGGAAATGTGTGCAAAACTTATTTTACAATATGTAGGCTCATCATATTATTCGCTATTGTCATCGTTGGCTGCACCTAAGAACATAAATAATCTCAAATATGAGGAAATTGTAGAACTTTTTCTGGGCCATTTCTTCCCCAAGAAAAATATTTTTGTAGAAAAACATAGATATCTAAATGAAATCCAAAATCAAGACCAAAGCATTTCAGAGTTTGTGGCTGTGTTGCAGAAAAGGTGGTTTTGTATGCTCGTGCAATAGATCCGTGGCTGATATTTTACCCGTGCTCAGTTCATAAGGGGTATTAGAGATAATGCAATTCGAGAACAATTATTGCAAAATACAGATGTTTCTTTTATGCAAATCGTCGAAAAAGCAAAGGCATTGGAGACAGCGAAAATTAATAACAAAAGTTATCGGGTACTCAAAACAAAAAACATAATCGTTCTCCTGCTAAAGTCAGCCTCTAAACATGTTATGGTTTAATATGACAATAATTTTTTTTAAAATTAACATTAGTATTTCCTCTTTTCCAAGAACAACATGCTATGGTTGAAAGCCAACCATGCTATTATAAGTGTTAAACATGTTTTAGTTATTTTTTTAATCTTAACATGTTCGGAGCAACCATTATATGATTGTGGATTCTTTATGGTGGACTAATTTAACCATAATATGGTTGTTGTTGACAATAATATTGTTAAATTAATCATAATATGTTTGAAATTTTTTTTAAAAATAGTTTTGCTGGAGGTGACCATATTTAAACATGTTTTTTCTCTGGGTGTGGAAGCAGGTTGTATAGCAATGTTATTAAAATGTGTTTACGATCATTCCCAAAATAATACCGAACATAAAAAATTTAATATTTAAATTAAACGCAAATAGTCATCAAATTGTTTTTTAGCAGAGAGAAAGAAGTAGTGCTTCCAAGAGGGAATTCGCTATATGAAAATCATGCCTCTTGCAAGCAGGTTTGTTAGGGGGTATTGTGCTTCTCTCCCTTACAAAACTGCTTCCCAGTTTTTACTGGGTTGTGAAATATTATTCTATTATGAAAAATATTTACTTTACTGTCTTAATTTCTTATATTTGTAAAGCAGTATACATTTTATAGTAACTTTTTAAAATGTTGCTACCTCTTTACTGTCCCTTAGTAGTCTAGAGTGTGGACATTCTATCATATTTTACATTCTTAAGAGAATTCTTAAGAGATTTTAAACAATCATTCAACCCAGATCTTTCTAGGCCAATCGTCAGAACTACAGGGCATCTATAATTGTCTTATTATTGGTGTAAAAAACTCAGATTTGTATTAAAGTAGTAAAACCCAAACGTAAATCTTCGTCTTAAAGTTGAAAACGACGTAACCGCACAACTTTGCACGTACCAGCCAAACATGTGGTACTGATTTCGTTTTTTTTTTAAGTTGCTTAAAAAGTTTTTTACTACAAAACTGGACAAATTTTAAAAAAAAAACTGAATTCATTTTATTTTATTATTGCTTTATGTTCATACTTTTTTCCCTCTCTCTCTCTCTCTCTCTCTTTCTCTGGTACGAAAAAAGTAAGAAATATCTATCTAACAAGCTTAAAAGAAGATACTACTCACCAAAAATATGTCAAAAAATGTGCAAATTCTTTGTAAAACGTTAAAATAAATAGATTTTAATAGCAAAAAAAGTCGAATTTAAGGTGCACTACGGGTATAACTCTGGTTTCAAAATAAAAATATTTAAAAAAAGAGAAAAGCCGCTGAACCGATCTTTATGAAACTTTTACAGAATATTACTGATGGCCTTAATGTGGGCGTGGCACCTCCCATACAAAGACAATATAACTTTCTGTATATCTGGAGAACGGCAAGAGCTAAAGTTTTTGGTGCAAATATCTTGGTTATCAATACACAACATCTGATAAAAACAGGGCAGGATTGGAGAAACAGGCGTGGCACCTCCCATACAAAGACCTTTTCGATTTAAGTATGTCTAAAGAACGCAAGAGGCAAAGTTTCCAACTAAAATACAATCATTTTTGTTAGCCATTCACAACATTCGACAAAACGTCGGCAGGATTCAAGAAGTGGGCGTGCCACAAAATAGATTTATTTATTTCTAAAGAACGGTAAGAGAACAATTTGTCAAATTCAAAACACATTGCTGGGTTATCAATACATGAACTCTCTAAAAAAAAACGAGTGAGATGGAAGAAGTGAGCGTGGCACCTCCAAATTTGGTGTAAATAGAATAGTTAGCAGTACGCAACATGTGTCGAAAAGTGGACTGAAGTTTAAAAGAAGGCGTGTTACCTCCGATACAAAGACAATACCAAATTTATATATCCCTTAAAAACGGTAACATCCTTTTGTTTTCCCTAGGGCTGTGGAGTCGAAGTTGATGAATCGGAGTTGAGTCTTTTTGTACCGGAGTCGAAGTACCCATAAAATCTCGCGACGTCGACTCCAAAATTTTTCGGCATAAACAATTTTCTAATATTTTTCCAAATAAAAAAATTGCTTTAAAAATTTTGAAGTCTGAAAATAAGGACCAGTCTAATTTACATATGCAAATAACTACAGTACTTTTGGCTAAGCTGCCTTTTGGTTAAGTGCACTTTTGACTTAACTGCACAAAATTAATAATTTTTTTCCTTATTCTGTAAAATCCCATACAAATTCCTTTTTTAAGTGCACTTTCTGTACCTGCCCATTTAAGATAAATACCCAAAATTGTTGGTACTTTAAAACTTTGACTAAACTGCCCAACCAAAAAAATATATTCTGTAATTATTCTTCAAAATCATTGTTTACGTGCATTTTTATACCTGCATATTTACCATATTTTTGAGCAGCTTTAACCCATTATTGTCCGGTACCCGAAAACGTGAACCAATTTTGTTGAAACTTTGCTCATATTATTTTTTTGGTCTAGCTACAATATATTTTAAGTTTCAAGAAAATGGAACGATTGGTTTCTGAGATATGAGTTGGTAAGTTTACTTACCAGTCGGCCGATATGTTAAGTATTTTTGGGATAATACAAAAATCTAACCTCGCAGATCTAAAAGCGATTAAAAGGAAATTTCCAGTTTTTCAATTCGATTTAAGTAAGAACTCAATAAGAAATCAATCCAACTAAGGATAATTGACAACCAGATGGCATTATTACGCCAACTAATTATAGGGTGATTCATCGTGGGGTTTGATTATGTAAAATAAAAAAACATAAATTTGAAGGGGAACTTAAAATTGTTATTATAGGTTAAAAAACAATATGTGGTATTTACTATTTTAAAATACTATCACGTAAATGTTGGCCATGACTACGTCTGAGGTGGTTCATTCGGGACTCAATGAAAATCTGGTGGTTTATCGTGAAATTTTGTCGAGTGATGAAGCACATTTCTGGAAATGTACCAAGAGCTAACACTACATCCATTAAAAACAACGGTATGGTGTGATTTATAGGCTGGTGGAATCATTGGTTTTAACGGACTTTGTGCTTCCTGAAATTGAAGCGCAAGGTCTCGGTGAGCTTTGGTTTCAAGACGGCGCTATGACCTTGTTCTGAAATCATTTTGGTGAGAAATTTGCCAGATCGTGCGATATCACACCTTTGGACTATTTTCTCTGAGGATCGAAATAAGCCAGCTACGATTGAAGCTTTGGAGTCCAACATTATTCGTGTTGTTCGCGAGAAACTAATCGCTATGCTCGATCGAGTCGCCCGAAATTGGACCTTCCGAATGGACCACCTCAGATGAGTCATGGCCGACATTTACATAATACCCGTTTTAAATAGTTAATGGCAAAAATTGTTCCTTTAACCGATAATAAAAATTTTAAGTTAACTTTAAAATTTATGTGTTTTATTTAACATTATAAACAAACCTCACGAGAAAGCTCTCTTTATTAGACCATTTTATTTGGAACGTAAAACTCGCCCGAATTCGCTCTGAAAAAAATTTTGCTTATTTGTCAAAAATCCCAAGGCAAATTAAAATTTTTGGCAAACTTACAAGGCGAATAAGAACAAAATATACGGAGCAAAAAAATCTGCTGATCTCTCGGGTTCACATGTAGTTAATTCGCCTTAAATACCATGTAAAACTACCTACGGCGAATTAATATTAATAAAAATGTTTTTTATTCTATTCTTCTTTTACTTAAGCTTTAAACTTTTATGCAGAAAACCAGAATTGTGTTCAGCTAATTCAAAATTTCTGTATATTAAAGCTCAATTTAGTCCCGTGTTAGAATTAAAATATACAAGATTTGAAATTTGTACAGAATAATTTTCTTGCTAAATTTAACCATTTAAAAGGTACTGCATTAAAAAAAAGAGTTTCAACTTTAAAGTCAAATCAGGACCAGTTTCATATACATTTACCATCAAGGTTACAGTAAGAGTTGAGGTCGCAGTCGTACTTTAAAAATTTCAGCGTATGGAGTCGGAGTTATAACTATTTCTTGACGACTACACAGCCCTGGCTTTCCTTATGTTCTAGTAAGCTTTTGACAACAAAGAGGAATTTGACAAAAACAAATAAATAAACCTGAACTGGCAAAATAAAACAAACTAATTTGTATTTATTTTTGTTTTTACCCACTAACAACTACATTTAGAGTTGACAAAAAATCAACCAATTTTAGTCGGGACTGTAAGAAGAGATAAACTCACTGTTTATTGTTGTTGTTTTTTGGTTAAGCTTTGATATTGTTACAAGTAAAACTGGGGTTTTTAATTCTTATTCGCTTAGCAGTTTTATTTGAATAATATCTTTAGTTTTTCTAAAATCTTTGGATGAAGTTTCCGGACGATCTGGCCTAAGCAAAAAAATATTTTATCATTGTCTACTTCAGGGGATTAATATGGCGTAATGAATGCCTTTTTGTTTTAAAATTTTAAAACAATGTTTTTTTTGATCCCAGCTTCAATACTTAATTTCAATATTAATATTTTTTTAATCTGTTATAAGATTTATTCAAAAACCCAAGTCCATCAACTACTCCTCCTACACCGACAGTACCGATTTGTTTTTTTTTTATATAAAAGAATAATATAAAAAATATTTTGTTAACTCGTTAAAAGGATACGAATTGTTTTCAAAAACAGACATAAAAATGAAAAACCACAGGATTCTTTTTTATTTTAAATAAAATATTTTTGCTGAATTTTCTCTGGTATTATTCAATAGTCGTTACTCGTTTAGTTTGAGAATCCACCCAACAAAGTGCAAAAAAAATACAAAAAGAAAAAAGCCTCACAGCTTAAAAATAACGAGGCGATACAAAATGCTCCTTTACCAAAAAAAAAAAAAAACAAACGTAAAAAAGACCTGAAAAGTACAGAGCAAATTGAGCCTCACATGTCTCGATGTGTGTAAGCAGGTTACCAATATTTGGCAAAAATTGTCAAGTTTGTTAAAAAAATAAATGGTGGAAAGGGGGGGGGGGGGGATTGGCAACAGCAACAACAACAATTTTAGTTTACTCACTCACATACTCGTGTTTTCTCGCACTTACTACTCATTCATTGTTTCCATGAAAAGCAAACTTTTTCCTGCCAGACAATTCACCAGATCACCACGTTTCTTGTTGTATGTGATGGTCGAATTTGTATTGGAGTCAAGCACAATGGGTTGGGAGAGATGTTAATGTTTGCAAAATTTTACTTACCTAGAAAGAAAAGAATTTAAAACGAAATTGTTTAATATTTTAAGAAAAGAAATCAGATATCTTAATTTATACTTTTGAAGGTCATCCCTGATGTGAATTTTACTTTGACGTACTTTTTACCAGCTTGTGTTAAAATTTCGAACCTTTGCAGGCAATATTTTTTTGAAAACTTAATACTTGGTGATTCTTTTAAATCAGTAATAAAACAGTTCGGTTAACAAGTTTGAAAAATTGATTCAACTTTTTCATACCATTCATTTTCAAAATCTCAAAACATTTTAATATAGATCGGTCCATATTAACCTAAATTAAACGCATACATGTTGCAAAGAAGTAAAAACAGCACAAATAAGTTTATGTACAGCCAAAAAAATAAAATAATTAAATAAATAAAGAGTCAATAAAAATTGTATAAGTGCCTGTTTATATTAAGCCCGTTTATGCTGCAGCAAAAACGTCTGACGTTTCTTCTTTAAGTTCGCTTTTGCATTTACATTGGGAAATTTTTATGGCAGCAACTTTTTGTTTAAGTTTACAAAAATAACAGATTTGCGACCCAACTTAAATAAATTTGTTTCAAATCAGATAAGAGTGAGAGAACTGGAAGAGTTTCAGCGACAAAAATCGCTCAGTGTATATAAAGGGTGTTTTTATTGAGTGACACAAGTTTAAATTATAATAAAACAAGGATATATTTTTAATATCAATGAAACGGGCTTTCTTGGAAAGAAAATTTTATGAAATTATTGTTTCAATATGATTTCTGCCATGTGGACGGCACGGCTGGCACGTAGAAGGCGCAATCTGGAACACCAATCTTCAACAACTTTTCGAAAATGATGATGATGGTTTTTGAAGACATATAGGCCAATGACTCCGCCAGTCCATAAAGCGCACCAAGCAGTAATTTTCTGTGGATGTAACGTTGTTTCGACCCATTCAACCAGAAAAGTGCTTCATCGGAAAATAAAGTTTTGAAAGGAAATTCAAAATGAATATCAATTTGTGCTTCTGCCCATTCGCCGAATTTGGCTTTACTTCCTCCACAAGTTGAATCTCGAAAAATCTTCCATAAAGTAAAAAAGACACAACCTCATTCTGAGAACGGTGACGAATTGATTGATTAGGATTATCCTCAATGCTTTACTGTACAGCGGCTACAGCTTTTTCGGTGAGCACTGTTCGGCGTCTTCTGTGATTCATAATGAAATTTCAAAACAAACTAAACAAAAAGCAACTACCAGCTGTTAAATAGATGCTTATATAAGGCAGTGATGCCAACTGAAAGTTGTGACACTCTAAAAAAAAAACACGCTTTATATACATGGGGGATTTCATGTCAAGTGCCTTATTACCACTCGCATCCCAAAAAGCACCAAAACTACCTTAAAGGAAAAGACATAAGCTTTCATTTGAGCAAAAAAAAAAAACATTCTCATGTTGTAAAATTCCTTTCTTCATAAAAATAATTTAATAAAAATTAAATTTGATACACTTAAGCCTGATTAAAATATTAAAAATTTGGATTAAAAACCATAAATAGTTCAACAAAATAACCACAATTCTAATGATCGCTAAAAAAAATAAAAATAAAGTTTTAAATTTAAAAAAAAATTTGTTTGATCAAATAGCTATCAAAGCTACTTGGGACAAATTTTGCTAACACCAATAGGTTATAAGTTAGATGGTTGAGAAAAAACACCAGTATGGCCAAATTTTCAAACTTTGACCCCCTCTAACTTTAAAACTTTTTGACCGATCTTGTTGAAAAATTTTGTCTAAACTACTTTCCAATAGGACTAGCCATGCAAATTTCATCCAAATAGGAAGACATCGATTTCAAAATTGGGTCACTTGACATGAAACATATATATATATATATATATATATATATATGTGGGATTGGGACATTGATAGGATAGGGTAACTCTGTACTTGTGACGAACGAAGGCAACGTTGACAGAAAGTTCGAGGAAAAGAACAGAGTAGAAGAAGACAGCATAGAGAACAGAAGTGGTCGCAACAATGAGTGTCATAGAAGGATTAAACTAATATTACTTATAATTAAATTAATCTGTTACTTATAAACTATTTTTTATTAAATAAAACTAATTGAAGTGTAACTTATAAACTAATCTAATATTAAAATAACTCTAAGTGAAATTGTGAATAAATGAATATATATATAAATTAGTTCCTTTAGTTCCTATAAAGAGCATAGGCCCTCAACAAAAGATACAATCTCCTCAGTTTGATGCTAGGTTCTTAATTTCAATCTAGCTTTTTCCAAGACGCGAAGACTCTATGTCTAACTGTATTCGCCAAGTGTGGGCAAGCCGTCCTTTTCTTCTACTACCTTGCAGGTTACATCTACTCTTGGTCTTTCTAATGCACGGCCAATCCATTGCCATTTCCTTTTCAAAACTTTGAAATTGTTTTTGGTTTTGATTTGTGAGTGTCCTTAGGTAAGTGTTAAATATCCTGTTCGGCCAGTACATTTTTAGTATTTTTCTTAGGCATTTGTTAATAGATTTAATTTGAATTTCAACTTTTAGATTATTCTTAACAAGAAATTCCCAAGAATGAAAAAAATTATATACGTTCTTGGACTTGAAAAAAAAATTAATAACCCTTTTCAAAATAATTTTTATAACAAAAATCTTTCAAATATAAAGGAATTCAACCACCCAAATTCGTCTTGCTATCTTAGCTTTAAGTTCAAAATTACCCCATTTCTAGTCCCATTGTGTCTAAGTAGAAATTATTTTTGTTGCTGTAGGATTTCTAAAATGTCTACATGTTCATACATGCATGAGTGTTTGTCAAATGTTTTTCCCAAAAATATATTCTTTGTATTTTTCCTCTCTAATAAGCAGGAAATTAAAATGTTGTGTTACATATTTTTATATTTTCTATTCTAAATATTTTGTACAATATATGTACATATTTCTACGAAATTGTAATGCAACCAAACATAAACAGTAAAGGTTATAATAATACGTACATATATATAAATAAAATTGTAAAGTTGCTGACGCACTGACTGACTCACTGATAAATCATCGCACAGCCTAAACGCATTTGTTTAAAAACTTGAAATTTCGACCGGAGGTTGGTCTCTCCCCAAACCGACCCACTAAGTCGTGATTTTTGGTAAAAAAGGTTAAAAACGGGCAAATTCAGTAACTGTATACAGTGCACTCAGGAAAACGTCAACTAATTAAAACCGCGGGTGTTGACGTTTACGAATGTAAATGTTTAAATAAAAAACATATCGATTTAAGTTATTTTGCTCAACTTCTTCGCATTGAGCCCAATCCAAAGTTACAGTTGTAACTTCTTTTCTACTCTACTTATAAGAGGAATCCCCAATTTCTGAAATGATTTCATAAAATAAATGTGTGAGTACAAATGTGTGTATTTTAACTGCCGCTAAATTCAAAATTTTGTTTTATACAGAGTTGACGTTTTAGAGCTTTGTGGTTGGGTTGACGTTTTAGAGTAGGCAATGTAAAAAATAGGGTTGACGTTTTGTGTTGTTGACGTAAACGAGCGTTGACGTTTTCCCGAGTGCACTGTATCTCCAAAACTAAAAGATATACAAAAAAAATGTAATACTCATCGTTGTTCTTGAGAAAAATAAGCGGACAAGTATCTGGTCCTTTTTAGAAATTCGGCCCTTTTAGGGAGTACAAGAGTAAAACATGTATTTTAGTACTTTTTGTCATTCCATCTATCTTTTAAGCCAATAAACATAGAAATAATGGTTATATGTATCACTTTGGAAACTGATCTTAATAATACAAAAACGAATTTGGTACTTTTTCGAAATTCGAAAGTTTAAGGAGTGGAAATCGTAACTATTTTTGGTACTTTTTTACAAAAAATGTTTCTCCATTCATTCATATATGTTTGTACTAAATTATGGCTACGGGAAATAAACTTTATCTCATTTACTTTCATGTTCTACGAATGGTACTTTTTGAATTTTCTATGTTCTAATATTGAACTTAGAAACACTATAAGATAAAAAATGTTGAAACTTTTTTGTAAAAACCTAGGAACGTACGGTAGTGAAAAAATAAAAGTTAACATCACTGAGTCTCATATACATTTAGCATCAAGATTATAGTAGGAGTCGGAGTTGCACTTAAAAAATTTCAGCATTTGGAGTCGGAGTTAGTACTTTTTTTGGACGACTCCACAGCCCTGGAATTAACAAAACTATGAATTAATCACTGTTTTATAATGTTACAAATTGATATTTTTGAGATCAAATATTTTAATAAAAATACCGTAAAATTATTGAATAAAACAGCGTATACCATACAAAATAAAATAGTGTATCAGGTTTATCATACGAATTCCTTAAAAAATAAAATAGCCTATATGGAGGACTTGCACTTTGAATGACATATGGATGGTCTTAAAGGATACATGGAATAAAAAAAATTGGTCAATTTAAAGACAAGAAACGGTATTATGTATTCGTCGATAAATGCAATAAGAAGAATTTTTATTTACCGCGATATTAAGGTTTTAATAGACATCCGATTTGACAAAAACTTTCAACACGATTTTCTCAAAACTCCAAAAAAATTATACGCTATTGTTATATTGAGGGGACGATATGTTCATGAAAGAAAAGACCCGATTACAATTTAAGCAAACTAAAACCTAGAAAAATAAACTTTAGCATACAAATCTGTCCACGAAGGAACAGGAGACGCTAACGAAGTAACGGGTTAAATGCTAGTTAAATATTAATTAATACCGTGCTCGAATTGCAGAAATGTTTGCAATAAACGGTTTTTTAAAACAGCTCATTAAAAAATAACCTTTAATGAAGTACTTTTTGTTAAAGATACTTAGTTTAAAGATATGTACTTCTATAAAAACATACTTTTTAAGAAAATTACGTTTTAAAAACTTTCATTAAAAAAATACTCATTGAAATCGTAGGGTAAACATTAATTACACTTTTTAAAAAAAGTACCATTTGGTTAAATTAGTAATTGCAAACAAATGGTGTTTTCTTTTCTACAAAAAAATCTGCCTTTTTTTTAAAAAAATTCAATTTTGTGTCTTTTTCTTAAAAATAAAAATAAAGTTTTAAATTTAAAAAAAAATTTGTTTGATCAAATAGCTATCAAAGCTACTTGGGACAAATTTTGCTAACACCAATAGGTAATAAGTTAGATGGTTGAGAAAAAACACCAGTATGGCCAAATTTTCAAACTTTGACCCCCTCTAACTTTAAAACTTTTTGACCGATCTTGTTGAAAAATTTTGTCTAAACTACTTTCCAATAGGACTAGCCTTGCAAATTTCATCCAAATAGGAAGACATCGATTTCAAAATTGGGTCACTTGACATGAAACATATATATATATATATATATATATGTGGGATTGGGACATTGATAGGATAGGGTAACTCTGTACTTGTGACGAACGAAGGCAACGTTGACAGAAAGTTCGAGGAAAAGAACAGAGTAGAAGAAGACAGCATAGAGAACAGAAGTGGTCGCAACAATGAGTGTCATAGAAGGATTAAACTAATATTACTTATAATTAAATTAATCTGTTACTTATAAACTATTTTGTATTAAATAAAACTAATTGAAGTGTAATTTATAAACTAATCTAATATTAAAATAACTCTAAGTGAAATTGTGAATAAATGAATATATATGTATATAAATTAGTTCCTTTAGTTCCTATAAAGAGCATAGGCCCTCAACAAAAGATATAATCTCCTCTGTTTGATGCTAGGTTCTTAATTTCAATCTAGCTTTCTCCAAGACGCGAAGACTCTAGGTCTAACTGTATTCGCCAAGTGTGGGCAAACCGTCCTTTTCTTCTACTGCCTTGCAGGTTACATCTACTCTTGGTCTTTCTAATGCACGGCCAATCCATTGCCATTTCCTTTTCAAAACTTTGAAATTGTTTTTGGCTTTGATTTGTGAGTGTCCTTAGGTAAGTGTTAAATATCCTGTTGGGCCAGTACATTTTTAGTATTTTTCTTAGGCATTTGTTAATAGATTTAATTTGAATTTCAACTTTTAGATTATTCTTAACAAAAAATTCCCAAGAATGAAAAAAATTATATATGTACGTTCTTGGACTTAAAAAAAAAATTAATAACCCTTTTCAAAATAATTTTTATTATAAAAATCTTTCAAATATAAAGGAATTCAACCACCCAATTTCGTCTTGCTATCTTAGCTTTAAGTTCAAAATTACCCCATTTCTAGTCCCATTGTGTCTAAGTAGAAATTATTTTTGTTGCTGTAGGATTTCTAAAATGTCTACATGTTCATACATGCAAGAGTGTTTGTCAAATGTTTTTCCCAAAAATATATTCTTTGTATTTTTCCTCTCTAATAAGCAGGAAATTAAAATGTTGTGTTACATATTTTTATATTTTCTATTCTAAATATTTTGTACAATATATGTACATATTTCTACGAAATTGTAATGCAACCAAACATAAACAGTAAAGGTTATTATAATACGTACATATATATAAATAAAATTGTAAAGTTGCTGACGCACTGACTGACTCACTGATAAATCATCGCACAGCCTAAACGCATTTGTTTAAAAACTTGAAATTTCGACCGGAGGTTGGTCTCTCCCCAAACCGACCCACTAAGTCGTGATTTTTGGTAAAAAAGGTTAAAAACGGGCAAATTCAGTAACTGTATACAGTGCACTCAGGAAAACGTCAACTAATTAAAACCGCGGGTGTTGACGTTTACGAATGTAAATGTTTAAATAAAAAACATATCGATTTAAGTTATTTTGCTCAACTTCTTCGCATTGAGCCCAATCCTAAGTTACAGTTGTAACTTCTTTTCTACTCTACTTATAAGAGGAATCCCCAATTTCTGAAATGATTTCATAAAATAAATGTGTGAGTACAAATGTGTGTATTTTAACTGCCGCTAAATTCAAAATTTTGTTTTATACAGAGTTGACGTTTTAGAGCTTTGTGGTTGGGTTGACGTTTTAGAGTAGGCAATGTAAAAAATAGGGTTGACGTTTTGTGTTGTTGACGTAAACGAGCGTTGACGTTTTCCCGAGTGCACTGTATCTCCAAAACTAAAAGATATACAAAAAAAATGTAATACTCATCGTTGTTCTTGGGAAAAATAAGCGGACAAGTATCTGGTCCTTTTTAGAAATTCGGCCCTTTTAGGGAGTACAAGAGTAAAACATGTATTTTAGTACTTTTTGTCATTCCATCTATCTTTTAAGCCAATAAACATAGAAATAATGGTTATATGTATCACTTTGGAAACTGATCTTAATAATACAAAAACGAATTTGGTACTTTTTCGAAATTCGAAAGTTTAAGGAGTGGAAATCGTAACTATTTTTGGTACTTTTTTACAAAAAATGTTTCTTCATTCATTCATATATGTTTGTACTAAATTATGGCTACGGGAAATAAACTTTATCTCATTTACTTTCATGTTCTACGAATGGTACTTTTTGAATTTTCTATGTTCTAATATTGAACTTAGAAACACTATGAGATAAGAAATGTTGAAACTTTTTTGTAAAAACCTAGGAACGTACGGTAATGAAAAAATAAAAGTTAACATCACTGAGTCTCATATACATTTAGCATCAAGATTATAGTAGGAGTCGGAGTTGCACTTAAAAAATTTCAGCATTTGGAGTCGGAGTTAGTACTTTTTTTGGACGACTCCACAGCCCTGGAATTAACAAAACTTTGAATTAATCACTGTTTTATAATGTTACAAATTGATATTTTTGAGATCAAATATTTTAATAAAAATACCGTAAAATTATTGAATAAAACAGCGTATACCATACAAAATAAAATAGTGTATCAGGTTTATCATACGAATTCCTTAAAAAATAAAATAGCCTATATGGAGGACTTGCACTTTGAATGACATATGGATGGTCTTAAAGGATACGTAGAATAAAAAAAATTGGTAAATTTAAAGACAAGAAACGGTATTATGTATTCGTCGAAAAATGCAATAAGAAGAATTTTTATTTACCGCGATATTAAGGTTTTAATAGACATCCGATTTGACAAAAACTTTAAACACGATTTTCTCAAAACTCCAAAAAAATTATACGCTATTGTTATATTTAGGGGACGATATGTTCATGAAAGAAAAGACCCGATTACAATTTAAGCAAGCTAAAACCTAGAAAAATAAACTTTGGCATACAAATCTGTCCACGAAGGAACAGGAGACGCTAACGAAATAGCGGGCTAAATGCTAGTTAAATATAAATTAATACCGTGCTCGAATTGCAGAAATGTTTGCAATAAACGGTCTTTTAAAACAGCTCATTAAAAAATAACCTTTATTGAAGTAATATTCGTAAGGGTTCTTTTAATTAAAAGTTCTTTTTGTTAAAGATACTTAGTTTAAAGATACTTCTATAAAAACATACTTTTTAAGAAAATTACGTTTTAAATACTTTCATTAAAAAAATACTCATTGAAATCGTAGGGTAAACATTAATTACACTTTTTAAAAATACTTCTTTAAAAAAGTACCATTTGGTTAAATTAGTAATTGCAAACTAATGGTGTTTTATTTGACTATTCTACAAAAAAAATGTGCTTTTTTTTAAAAAAATTCAATTTGGTGTCTTTTTCTTAAAATTTTGCTCCCGAAAAGGGTGGCTTGTTTTATTCTAAAAAACTCATGCTTTTCGGGAGCAAAATTTTGAAGAAACAGACACCAAATTGCATCTTTTTAAAAAAAAGGCACATTTTTTTGTAGAAAAGAAAACCCCATAAGTTGTGTTTTTACTTGTCCATATTTTGACATTCCTGAGTGTTTATATTTAGACAACATAAAAATAGCAACATAAGCCCTTTACAATAATTTATTATAAAAAATTTGTACCTTCATACATATCGCTGCTTTATTGCAACATAGTCATATCTCAAAAAAAAAATCAACCTTGACAAAATGCGATTAAAATTTTCAAAATGCACCTTTATATGAGCAACTTCAAAAATTTACGACACCTAGACATTTTTTTTTTAATTTTTTTTTTTGTCTGACATCAATGTTGATTTGCGTGTGTATAAACCGATATTTGAGCATGTGAAATCCGTTCGCGTTAATCGTTTTTATTACACGGCGCAAATTTTTCTGCGATTTAAAGTTAAAAATTAAAAAAAATATAAAAATTACAGTTTTTGTTAAAATTGAAAAAGGATAACGCGTGTGGATAATACCCCTTAAGGGCTTTCTTAGAGCACACTAAAATATTTGTAAAAGCTTGAATACTTTTTAAAATACACTGGAAAAAACAATATAAAAAAATTTTTTTTGATCGTGTATGCATATAAAAATTTATTTAAAATTATTAAACATTTTACAAAATTACGGCTAGTATAAGACATAATTTGCAATATTTTGGAAAAAAACTTTTAAAATGTATAATCTGAAACCAAATCAAATATATCATACAAGGATGCTTTTTGAGGTTAGAAACATTTTGTTTCCTCCATAAAATTTTAAATCCTTAAAATTTTTTGGTGCGTTTTCAATTTTAGTATCAAGCTCAGTAAAGTCTTCTATTCGATGTACGTTTGAGCGGAATTGATACAGCGCTTCAGTTGTCACAAAGCGAAATGTGTTTGGAAAAAACTGCCGCTGCACGCGCCAGGGTTGAAAAAAAATATTTTTTTTTGCACTTTATCAGTTTAGTCCGTCGCGAAGAATCTATTTAGATACCTAAACATGTTCCCATGACATGTTTTTATATAAAAAAAAAACTTAAAAATAAATTGTTTTTTTGCAAAAATTTTCAAAAGTTCATAAAATTTTTGCGTTTAAAAATTTTAAAGTGCGTTTTCGCCTCGGAGGTGCCCTTTACGAAGTTACTCACATCACGCAATACACTAGCCAACTTAAAAGGCAATTCAGATTGTCAGACGCAAAAAGGATACATTTTTAAAAAATTTACGCTAATTTCTTTTAAGTTTGTGATGTCCGTGATACGTTATTGGTGCGCTGACACCAACTTGATACACCTTAAACTTTATAAAATTACGCAGTTTTTTTAATTCTGCGCTTAAAACTGGTTTTTATTAAACGGCGCAAAAACTCTATGTAAAATCTTCAAAAATTTCAAAATTCGGAAAATTTTGGTTTCACTTTAAAGCACCATGCAACTTTTCACCCAGCAGCGATATCAAAATTTTTTTAGTGGATATATCCTGCAAGTCTAGTGACTATATTTTGTATGGGTTTGGATCTGAAAGCTTAAAACTATTACAAAGAAAACGGAATGAATGAAAAAACTCTTGCAAGTTTCAAGTCGTTTTTTTAATTTTTCGAATTTTAGATGACCACCAATTCTTAAGGTGAGGACTTTTCAACGTAAAACTTTACACGTCATATCCTTCAAGTATAGTCATCCAAACCCTGTACAACGTTTTTTTCAATTCATAAAACTTAACGAAATAAGAGCCATAGTATGTCGGTTTCAGGAGGTGCTCAAAAAATTTGAAGTAGCCCATATACAGATTTAATTAAATATATGTTGCTATAACTTCGGTTCAGTTTGAGCTATAATACTGATTTTTTACATATAAAGAAGGTATAAAAGAAAACGTTTGCTTAAGTTACTTAAAAATCCAAATTTTCAATATTTTTTAATCAGGCTTAAGTTCATTAAATTTAATTTTCATTAAATTATTTTTATGAAGAAAGGAATTTTACAACATAAAAATTAATTAAAATTGTTATTGATAATCATTCACTCTTGACTGGCCTGAGATTCGAACCCAAGCGGCTGGTTACCCTGACATGTTTCGATCGCTTCCACTCGATCTCCGCAGCCATCGACGACTGCTGACGTCAATAGTCAAACATCAATCCTTAAACCAAATTGTATTTTAACCCTTTGGTATATCGAAATTTGCTTTTTTGAATGATTATCCATTTTTAATTTTTTTTATCGCTCACTTTAGGTTAAAGTAAAGTTTTAATAATGGAACACTTTTTATAAAGCCGGTTAAAGTCCACTTTAAGCTATCGGTAAGTTGTGTAAACGGGTCTAACAGGAATAACTTTAACAAAAATGGTGGCATGTGGATACATTACGGTAAAAAACCTATACATAAATTATAACCTCACATGGCGGTAGGCCCATAATATCCATAGGAGTATATTACATTGGGTCCACTCCCAAAATTAATATCGTATCACTAATGGCCCCTAGTTAAACCTACAGCGTACTAAAAATTGTTGCTATGGTGTGCACATAATTTCCTATGAATCGCAAAAAAGGGTCCCCTCTAGAAAAAAATATGTATCGTAAAATGTCTTAGTTTGGACCAAACCTCACAATATAAATTACTGTAGACATATTTAGGCAGCAGAAAATTTTTTGATTTTAACCGAAAATAAAGAACACACCGTTGCTTATTTTTTTTTATATGGTACCAGTTACATGTTTTCAAAATATGCTGGACATGTTTCATTCCTTTTCGTCCACCCGATTAGTGTAGCAGATCTCCAATAGATCGTGAATGGAAACAGTCCTATCTGGTAAACTAGCACCTTAGGGTTTAGGATAGACCATGAACTCTCATTTGTTTGGTTCATTCGATGAGCACGTGGTTGATATGGTTTATATTAAATTTGCGGGGAGTAAGATCCTGGACAGTCATGAACGTGTTACATTATCGCAACGTGTGTAGTGTGGTTCTATTCGTGATACTGATAGGAAGCAAATGTGTCCAATATGTTTAATATATCGGCACTTTGCGTCACATTTTGTTTCAAAATATCCAAATATGTTTGAAACGGATTTGTAAAGAAATGTTGTACCGAGACAATTCGAAACGTGCCAAGCAAAAATTATTTTCATTGGCGAATAGCCAGAAAAGAACCCTATACCAGTCAAAAATATAAAATTGCACGGGTGAACTAATGCCATGTTTCCACGACGATTTGAATCACCTGCTTCGCTCTTCGAATCATGTTAATGAATCACGGTGTTTATACGACTTATCTACTTGCTTCGTTTTGACAGTCGTCTTTAAAAAACAAATCAGCGTTGTCAACTTTGCATTTTCAAAACGCACCAAAATGGTGAAAAAACGCAGCAATTTCAGACTTTTTTTTATTTAAAATATTTATTTAATTAATTAATTCTGCATAACATTTTTATATGAATAATACAGTAGAATCGCAAATTGTCGTTCAAGAGGAGTTGTGCACTTTAAACCAGCCGGTGCAAATTAAATCTCAGTTAATTTATTAAAAAAAAGTAATTTAAATAAATTAAGTGTGTTATTTTGGAAAAATCTTTGCTTATTTTTGCATTTTTTACAATTAAATACCCCTTAGAAAATTTAATACATAGTTCAAAAAAGTTAACAACTCATGGAATATTTCGGTCTATTTTTTTCGCGGTTCTACTGTAACACAATAAAACAGTCTTTAAAGTTCAGAGTTTTTAGAAAGAATAAATAAAACTTAACAAACATAAAAAAGCTACACAAATTAGTTTGTTTTCATACAAGGCGAATTCAACAAGGTAAACTCTTTAGAGCAACTGCTCGTCAGCTGTTACATCCCATTCGTCAAAATTTTCTTTTTTAATTGTTTTGTTTTAATTACATACATTAAATTGTCGAAGTTAAAATTTTTTGAGAAAAAACTTATTTGTTGTGAAACTTTTATTAAAATTGATTACAAAGTACGTATACTTACTTGTTTTTCAATAGCTTATATATTAGTTATTCCCTTTAAATTGTTCCAACAACTTCAAAATCTTGAGAAACACAAATTAAAATATGAAAACAATCAATAACATTTATTTCATTTATTAATTACGTCTTCATCACATTTTGTAAACAACTATTTTGACAAATTGGAATTGTTAAACTAACAAAATTCCTGTTATTTTTGTTAGAGTTGTAATTGTTGAAGCGACGAGTTTACCTTGTTGAATTCGACTCGGTATTCATATGTACTAATTAATTTTTTTTATTTTCATAAAATATATACCAGCGATCAACTGTAAATATCTAGTAGGGATTCAAAGTTAACAATAGTTCAGTATTTATCGTTTTATTAAGAAAAATTTAAAAAATTTAATTTTTTCAGAAGTTTAGTATTTTCATATTTAAAATTATAACAATTAAACAGCCTTTTACATTTACATAGTTAAACAAGAAAACCCCAAAACTTTATAAAAAATAAAGAAATTTGTATATAAATACATAATATATATGTTTGCATTCATTTGTACAAGATGATACATTTTCGAAAATTAATTTAATAAATCTTGTTTAAAACTTTTTAAAAAGAGATCAAAAATTTATAATAATTATTCCAAATTAATAAAGTTAATATTTTCATCATTATTGTTATCGCAGAATAAATTTAAAAAAGCACCAAAACTGGTGCGAAACGAACCGAGTTGACAACTCTGAAATAATCGATTTTGACAGCTAGATCAGATAAACTTGCGATAAAAATTGGAGAAGAGAGAAATTTTTCGTGCTTCACAAGTAGATTCATATTGAATCTACTTGCTTCGCTCTCAAAATTTTGTATGGCGAAGCAGTTGCTTCGTTCATGATTGGAATGTGAAGCATGAATAGAGAGCGAAGCACGTACCGTGGAAACATGGCATAAGATAAGGACTACTAATTTTGCAATGCCGTGTTTTGATTATTTTTAAGCTTGTCATCTATTTTATAGGTACTCTTTAATGATGAGAGTAAATTTAACCGGTATGGATCGAATGGAAAGCAGTACGTTTGACGAATGCCAAATACTGAGTTTTTGCCTTATAACACTCGGGGTACGGTAAAGCATGTGGGTGGATCGGAGATGGTATGGATCGATCCCAATATTTGGATATTGTGAAAGAAAATGTTAAGTAAAATGCCGATAAATCAAACATATTTTGCACATTTTCTTTCTAGCATCATCACGAACTGAAGCACACTTCACACCAAAATTACTGCAAACAGCGTTACAGTATCCAAATCTCAACATTATGGAGCATTTTTGGGAAGAACTTGCCCATAAGCTCTATAAATACACTTTTAAGACAGTGGAGCAATTGAAGGTGGAAATAAGACGTGAGTGGAACAACATAAGTTTGGAATTTTGCAAAAATCCGGACAATCCATGCCCGAAAAATGTTTCTCTCCCAAGTACTAAAACTGTATCCTACATCAAATTATGCGTTTGACATGCAATTTGTTACCTTTGTTTTCATTCTTTATTTTGAAAGTGGTTTTGAATACAACATGCTAAGTATTATACATTATTTTAAAGATTTTTTAACAATCTACAACTCTGTTTCAAAGTCCTTTGGAATCTTTTCCGAAAATAACGACGGTTGAATAATCTTATTGTATATACTGTATATTAACTAAGGACGTGTGTTTTAAGCCCGAGAGAACTAACAAGTGTTAGTTGTAGGGTTGCCAGACTGCCTGTATTGGCTTAGATTGTCAAGTTTTTTTATTTATCTTGTCCAGTTACCAGCTCAAATACAATTTGTCCAGTTAAAAAATTATTTACATTCAAATAATAATTCTTTTATTTAATATTACTAAATATACATCAATAAAGTACAAAACCTATATAGATAAAATTTGATTTCGTTTGTACTTTCCAAAAGGTTAACAAATCGATTACAAAATTCATTAAAAGCTCTAAAAAGTTGCACAAGGAAAAACATGCAATTGTATATTTACAGCTTCCCTAATGATGTAATAAATTCAAAGTACTTTATAACTAATCAAAAAGCCTATTTTGAATATTATTGCTATGTATGGCCCTTTAGATTTTAGGCGACGATATCATATTAGATGAAAGACTGCATTTTATTTCTTACGTGTAAAAAATTAAATATTTATTTTAAAACTGTACAGGCGAATTTTAAGCCTTGTCCAGTTATTTGAACTTTGGTTTCTGGCAACCCTAGTTAGCTGTCAAACGATTTGTCATACTGCAATCTATTTTTGACAACAACTTATGATCAGTCTGTCAGTTACTCTGGCATATTATCGTGAATAGATTCATGCTTGAACAACGCTACTAAATTATCAAAATAAATGTTCATTGTAAATATGTTATTTGTTATAACCACATTCCTAGATGTTCTTTCGCTTGTACCCGCCTACTGTTTAAGGAAAACTAAATATTTCTCAACATAAGATTCATAAAGATTTTTATATTTACAAAAATTTCTGTATGTGCTTGCATAAAATTAAAAACAAAATATCCTTTAAACATAAATGTTCTCCAACACACACACCCACACAAACATATTTTTCTACAAATTGTCTTATTTTGCTTTCTCTTTCTAATATAAATTTGTTGTGGTTGTTGTTAATTTTAAATATGTATGATTATTGTTTTTGCTACTAAAGTTAAAAGGATTACACTGCACCAAATGGTGCAGATATAATCGGCCATATTTTGTTCCATACATAATTGAACCATTCCAATATTATCATAATCAAAAGAAATGACAATAATTTCCTAAACAATTTGTGTTTTATTCAAAATTAACATCGGCCCTTAAAATTCTTTAGTAATAAATAAGAAATATTTGATCAATTAAACAAAAAACTTCAACTTGACTAAGGGTGGGTTTTTAACATGAAGATTAGAGATTTAGTCATCTTTAATCTGTGTTTTTAGTTGTTAAGATGAGGTTTAACTACTTCTTTGTGCTAGTTTGAGCGGCCAATGTTGCTGGTTTAAACGTAATCATCAAATGTCAACACATACACATGTTTAATAAAATCAGCTGTTAAAAAGTTTTTTTGTAGAAAACAGAAAAATGGATTATTTTAGTAAAGATGAACCCTTTAGTGATTCTGAAACATATGAAAACCTAAATAAAATAATAATAAGAATTAATTTTTTTTTAAGAATTAAAACGGCGAAAACTCTTCTGCTTCTGTATAAAATGTTAAGTAGATTGACAAAATGTTGCCATTTTTAAATATGTTGTTGCCATTTGGCAATGCTGCGAGGTTTAAACTTCCTCTTAAAAACGGCAAACACAATTAGTACTCAATTAAATGTAGTCTCAGATTAATTAATTATAGTTTGCCGCTAAGATTAAACTTAAAATTTTAGTGTGATTTAAACCAAATAAAATTACTTGTCTATTTAACAAACTTTCTTTTACTGTTCACCGCCAGAGTTTTCTCAGTGTAGTTATTATTGTTGTTGTTGTCAAGTATGCATTTTATTATTTACGTGTCAGTGCGCATTTTTTGTTATAATTGGCATTTCAAGGTCATTATAAAAAAGACGAACCTCTACTGAACGTTTTTAATATTTCTTGCTGTTCTTCTTTTTCTTCGCTCTCAACGTCTTTTCTTTAAATCTAACATTATTTTTGCATCTTCATATGACAGGGAGTGAAACAAAATTGTAGCAAAAGAAGAAATAAACGAAGGGAGTGGGACAAGGTGGGGTGTTCCATAAAAACATGGAAGTGCTGTTGTTTCTAGTACTAACAAGTTCCTACACAAGCTGTTCGATTTGTGTGCATGAGAGTGTGTGAGCTCTTTATTTCAAATACATTTTGCGGTTAATAAGAGTGTGTCCGTGTGTTTAATACATTTATTTTGCATTTTGTGATATAAAGGAAATTGAATATTTTGTTTGAAATTATTAAAACTTATAAAATGTTCCTCTTAAATTTGATATTTATTAGTTTATTCTCGAATGCACTACGAGAAAGAAAGAGAGAGAGAGAACAATAAAGTAGCCATAAACACAGATTAGACGCACACAGAGAAGCCTTGAGGAGTTTTACTTCAAGCAAAATAAATTAGTTTTGCAATAACTAGCCGATAAATATTCAAATAATATTATACAAATGCATTGGAATAAATAGTACAAAACTTTAAAAAATGTCCCTAAAATTTTATATGGCAAAGGAAACATTTCGTCTGGAAACTAAAGAAAATGAAACGTAGGTCATATTTGGAATATAAAAGAAAGTTAAGTTTAAATGAAAAGTGTTTCAATAAAATCACAATGAAAAGTGAACACACATTCTTTTGGCACAGATTTCATTAGGAACGTAGTAACAAATAAAATGTATAGTAAAATTTATCGCTAAGAATTTTCATACGGTCTTCAAAGAGTAATACAAATTTAGAATTAAACGAAATATGAGTAAGTTCAATTAAAACCGGGTAAAAAATATAAAAGTTAATTTAGAATTAAAATAAATAAATATAACAGGCCTATTAAGAATTACTTGAACAGTTACTGTTTTATTAAAAATTGACACAGAAAAAATTTTTAGTTGTTCTTTATCAATAAAAAAAATTATTTAAAATGTATTGAAACTTAAATAATGTAATAATTGATCAATTAAAAATATAATTTTTAATTAAATTAATATTTTAGTTGTTTTGAAATAAATTTTGAATTAAAATAATAATCAAATAACAAAAAATTAATTCGTTTTAAAAAAAAATAATTGAAACTTGTAAAATTTTTAAAACCAATCAACACATTGTTTGAAACGGCAAAGTTTTTTGATAATTTTTATAATTAAAACTAAAAATATCATTTATTGTAAAAAAATATTCAAAATATTAATTTTTTGTAAATTTTTAGTGATCAATATAAACATTTATATTTTTGAACCAATCAATGCAATAAATTGTCTCTAATTTGTAAAATTTAAATATTTGACGATTTGTTGACGATTTTGTTAAATGTTCGTGACGATTTTGACGAATTTTGTTAAAACTTTTGACGATTTTTTAAAAAAAAAGTCTAACAACCCTGTTAACAGTTAACAAATTTTTAACTCAATTCATTCACTATCATTTTTGTTATTGTTTACTCTCTTCTTATCTTTTTGAGTGTTCTATTAAATTTGAATAAATGTTGTGCACTTTGCGTAAAGGCAAGCAAGTGAGTTATTCAAAGTAGACCTCTAGTGGGTACCTTCAGCTTAAAGCAAATCTTTCAACTAAACCGGCTATTTGGAATCATCTGAAAAACAAATCAATATTTTGTATTTACATGTAAAATAACCCGATTCAATTGAATTCGTTCCAAAAAAATCAGCTCATTAAGAGTGACACAAAAATCGCGAAAATATTTTACGTTTTAAAACTATTTTAACTTGCATTTTTTGTTCTTTCTTTTTGCCAAATAGGGACAAAATTTTTTATTTAGTAAAAAACTGCAAATAAAATTTCAAATCCATGACACAAAAGTTGTTAAAGCCAAAAAACTCTTAACACAAAAAAATACTTCTTTGATTCCGTTAGAGCTTTAAAGGACGCATGAATTTAGGAACAATCAATTGAAAGAACGAACAGGCAAACAAACTACCATGACAATTAAATTAAAGTTTTCTGGAAATCCTTTCAAAGCAACTTAAGGGTAATTTCAATAATATTTACTAACATTAGCAACACTTTTCGAAGAAAATACAAAAAGAAAAAAACGTTTAAATGAATTTCACGTTTTACAATTATTTTCAAATAAGTTTTCAACAGAAACAAAAACATCAAGATCCTATTCTGCAAAATTGTTTCCAGTTTCAAGGTAAAGTTGATTAAGAACAATAAAAGTAACAACAACAACAATAAACTAAATTTGATAGCAAACACCAAGAACAATAACAACGACATCAAAAAAATTCCAAAAACTAAAATTACATTAAAAAGAGAATGATGAGGACGATAATGATGTTAAGCATCATTATTTCGCTACTCTTAACAGGAAAAGAAAGACGAATCTCATCTTCTTCCTCTAATTTTTTTTTATTTCGCAAATAAAACAACTGAAATTGCAAGTGCAACAACAAACTACCCGCTCTGACATTGAAAAGATGATAAGCGACTACAACAATGTGAACTGCTTTTCATTATTGTTTTTTTTTTGGCGTAACGATGCGTTTTCGTTACGTATGAATGAATATGTTCTAAAACGTTTGAATTTGATTTAAAATTTCTTTAAAAGTGTTGAGTTGCACAAAACGAGGAAAAGAAATAAAATTTTTAATTTTGTATAAATAAGATAAAAAGTTTCTTTGAAAATCAAGCTAAACTGCGACGCAGAAAGAAATTAAAGGCGCATTACAAAATTCGCTTAAAGAATGACTGCAACTTTAGGATGCAAAGAAAGGGAACCGAAATTCAAACGCTATAATTGGGCTCTAATTAAATTTAATTCAAAAACAATTTTTGAAGAGTTTGCACTATTTGGGACCCATAGGCAATCATGGATCCGCCAGAACAAGATAATGTGATTCACGTAACAGTTCTTTGTGCCAACTTTGTGGGTCACACCTTAACGTCAAGTTTTTTCCCAACACAATTTGACCAGTTTTTGTTTCAGTGTATGACAATCATGGAAAGGTACACAATTGAGCAGTTAAGATTGTTGAAACCTTTTAGGAAGAAAATGGGTTCAAATCAAAATGCATTTCGTGCACTTTGTGATTTTTTTGGTCAGCATTATCGACCAAAAAGGGTCCACAATTGGGAGAATTGTGCACAAATTTCAGCAAACCGGGTCCGTAGGAAATGTGAAAAAACGTCTGCATGATCGCCCAGGCTGTCGGCGTCATCGGGCCGTACTTCCTCCAAAATGAGGTCGGCCAAGCAATTACCGCAAATTGTGTTCGCTATCGCGAAATGATACCGAGCTTCTGGTAGCCAGAAATTGAGTATATGGACCTGGACGAAACAATGGCTCCTTTGCGCCGTGCTATCTCATGTTAATTGACCATCAGATCATGTGATTTGACACCGTTGGACTTCTTTCTTTCGGAATATTTAAAAGAAAAACTGTACGTCAATAAGACAACAACAATTCAAAAGCTAAAGTTTGAGATAATTTGGCAAATTAATGACATTGAACCTCAATTATGTCTCAGAGTCTTTGAAAATATGAACCGTCGGATAGAGGTATGCCTCCGAAGCCGTGGCGAGCATTTGGCAGGTATTTTATTTCACACATTACTGTCATAGATTAAAATCTATCAAAATAAAAAATATGGAGATAATTCTCTTTCAAATGATTTTTTTATGCTCTCCAAAATTTTTCCTACAAAAATTTAAGCTGTTGAAAACTTTTTAAGATATCGAAAAATTTTCTTAAACAATTTGAGGTTTTCGAAAAATTTAAATTTTAGATATTTTAAAAAAAAAGATTCTATAAAAACTTCAAATCGGTATTTAAATTTTAACACGTGCTTTAATATAGTTATTTATATATGAGTAGGTAAGATGCAAAACTCGTTCGTTACACTTTATTCGATTTTTGGTAAAATGCAAAACTTATATAACGCCCGATTAAATGGACCAAATTAGTTGAACTTTTATGATGCCATCTTGGTTAACAACTCAACAGTTGCAATCAAAACCAACTGAAATATAGAAAAAATAGATTTAATTTTAGAATTAAATAGTTTTGCTGCGAATTTTCAAAAGAAAGAAACGAGTTTTGCTACAATCCATATGGGATCGAACTAGTTTTGCAATACACTATAGACCACCAGGAAAATTATTCATTGAGCTTAAGTATATTTTGAAAGTTATATTAATTTGTTCAAATTTGCAAACAGTGCTGAAAAAAATGTAACAATAGTTCTATAGGGGAGAGATAAACCGCACCAATTCAAATCTTTAAAAAAAAACGTTTTTCATACTGTTGGAATCAAAATTTTTCCTCTATGGATGTGTAAATTCCCATAAGTTTTATCTTATGTAGTTTTCTAGATGGAAAAGTTTAAAACAACACCAAGTTCAACCAACTTGCTTAGACGTCAATTGCATAAAATTTATTTAGTGTGGTTTACCACTGAATTTGTAGACAATTTTTATTTAAACATGCAGATGCGCCTTCAGTTTTTACTTGAATAATTTGTATAACACATTTCGAAGAGAAAATTAAGTGAAAACAAGTAAGAGTGCTATATTGGGCTGTGCCGAACCTTATATACCCTTCACCATTGTGGGAGCAGAATACCGAGCAACTAGAGAAAAACTAAATAATTTTTACATATGCATACATATTTACAATTCTAAAAACTTCATTATAAATTAAATTTAAAAATCTAAAACTGTTAAATATTTTTTTAAAATCGTTTTTAGAACATAAAAATTAAAAAAAAATTCGCTTTGAAAAAACAAGATTTGAACCAGAGGACTCACAGTTTCTAAACTCAACCCCCTGGACGACTGAACCATAAACGAACGTTGTTTGAATATCATTAAAACGAAATATGGCCCGTTTTGGGTTTCACAACTCAATTCAGCAAAGTTGTAAACCATAATACAAAAATTACAATTCACCAAAATGGTTTGTACCATGTATGTGTGCTTGTTTGTTTGTTTCTTTTAGTATATGCATTGTTGTCAAACCGTAGATTTATCTTTTTTGGCGAGTTTTTAAGTAGCAATAATAATTAAAAATTCCCCGTTTCTATTTGTTAAAATTATTTCGTTAAAAAGATGAAATAATAAAGAAGGGTGATAACGAAAATCATATTGGGCATTATGATAATATATGTAAAGAGATGCTAAGGCGGGGGAATAAGAGACAACCGGATTTGAACTTCGCTTCTCATAAGGACCCAGAATATATATACTTTATAGGGTGTAGGATCAATATTGTAGAAATTACAAACGGACTGACAAACTTATATATACCATTATACCTTCTGTGAAGGGTATAATAAATTGTTGTAAGCCTTGTATTTTTGGGAAATAGCAAACCTTTTGTTGTTGGACTTGGTACTGTTTGTCTCAAGGGAGTGAACAGTACCAATACCATCATGGGAGGAAAAGAACACCAAGTTCTTATATGACGTAATTTTATTAAGAATAAAACATATTAGAGTCACATAAAATATTCGAACAAAGGCAAATTTTTAATACAGAAATAGAAGTATTTGTGATTTGCAACATGTTTTAGCGGTCTGCTCTAAAGTTTTCAAAGTGTGGCTTGGTGTAGTTTATCTCCCACCTGTAGAGTTAAAAAAAATATGAATTTTTAAACAAATAAATTGAAATATTTTTCTTCAGTGTACTCGCCATTTTTTTTTTCGTCCCATAGTTAATCAATATTATTATTGTCCAAGACCAAAATAGAATAGTATTGCACGTCTTAATTTTCTCTCCAATTTTCCCCAAAGTGTTTAGATATTCTCAAATAATTTTTCGGGTTAACCCCAACTTGATGGGAATTATATCATTAATGTATTTTTCCGAGTTCCCTTTCCTTTTAATTCTATTGTCTATCATTCACTTTAAAAGTTGTAATTAAAAATGTACTTCGTTTAGTGTTTTCGCCGCAGAAGCTACAGCAGATTTCCATTTTTCAATATAAGATTTAGGGGGTAATTTTGTTGTTCACTTCACCTTGAAATTTTTGAAAATTCAAAAAATTTTATATGAAAATTTTCTCAACGCAAGGTGAAGTGAACAACAAAATTACCCCCTTATAAAAAAACAAATATATCCAAGAGAACTTGTTTACAAATTTGCATTTTTAAATCCCCTATTTCGACTCTATTTCATCAACAATACCTTGGCGCACTTCAATCAGAACGTTTAAAACAGTGAACCAGCATGTTTTGTTACAGAAAATGCAAAGAGATAGTTTTAAAAATGTCTGGTGAGTGGGTCGAACCAGTTTTGTTACCACCTGCACTCATAAAAACATAGAAAAAGACATGCTTTGATACAATCTATATATTTATTCTCATAAAGTGTTAAAAGATTTGTCAAAATCAATTGTTATCTCAATTTTTGAAACTCACATGCTCATCACTTTAAAATTGTTAAAGCAGAATCTCTTAATTTTTTTTTTGAAAAATATTAGAAAAATTTTGGAGACGCTGTCGGAGTCGCGAGGTTTTGTGGGTACTACGACTCCGACCCCGTTTGAAAAACCTCAACTCCGACTCCACAGCCCTGCTAAAATCAAACATCAATTCGAAAAATTTTAGGTTATCTAAAAATATTTTATAGAAACGTTTTTAGTAATCAAAAATGTTTCTTTAAAATATTCGGTATTTTAACATTTTTCGTTGAAATATTTTTAGTTTAATAATAATTTTTAAAAAAAGTTTTATGTTTTCGAATATTTTCCTAAAAAAAAATCAAATATGTAGGAGCAACACCGGATTAAGATATATGTACATAATAAAAAAACATATGAATGCTGCACGGATAATAGATGTAAAGCACGGTTATTAGAGGTATAAATCTAAAGCACGGATAATAGAGGTAAAGCACGGATAATAGAAGTAAAGCACGGATAATAGAGCAAAAAAATAAAAAGAACCGCATGCCGGTTAATAGATGTAACCCATTAATAGAGGTCCGGTTAATCGAGGTTTAACGGTATGTAATCGAAAAAATTTTTTTAGAAAAAATTCAGATTTTCAAAAATTTTCCTTCAAATTTCATGTGATCAAAAGATTTTTTTCAAAAATATGTTATTTTTATTTCTTGTGAAATTTTTCTATGTTTTCAAAGAATTTTCTATAAAACTGAAAATGTTCATTTTTTTACTTTTTCCAAAAAAGTTTATTGTTTTTTTTTTGTAGCAGTTTATATTTAAACTTAAGTAAATAAAAACTTCTTTGCACTTTGGATTCTCTTCAAAATCTATTAAATCGAAATCAATAATGCATAAAATGTAATTGAAAGGTGCTGGTTGGCCCTTAAAAATATAAAACAAAAGATCTTTTAAAACAAAAGGAAATTCACCAGCAAGAATTTCAATTGTTTTGAAAAAAATATAACAAAAACGTCAAAACGAAAAAAAAACTTCAAGTGTTGCAATTGAGTTTCAATAAATTTGCAGCAGCTGGAACAAAAAAAAAACACAAAAGACATTTGCAATTAGTTTTTAAGTGTTGTTATACGAAATATGTAGATGGATGACCAGTAGTATATAATTATTCAACAAATACGGTGGGACAATTAATGCTAAAGCTTAATATTGAAAAAAAGCTCCTAAAGCTACGGTCACACTTATCAAATATTTGGCGAAAAAAACGGGACCAACAAGCAAACTAAATAATCATTTCCGTCAATTTCAATATTTATTTAGATTATAACACTACATTTTACAAAAAACAATTTTTCGCTATGTTTGGTAGTATAATTAGTTTATTTTGTAATATTAAGAACATGTTAAATCTCAATAACTATTAACAAAAGTAGGGGTTACGCTTATTTGGTCAAATATTTCATACGTGCGACCGTTGCTTTAGAACTCGCAAGTTATTGTAAAATGCATTTAAATTTTTTAGAAAATATTTAAAAAAATTCTATTTTAAATTTTCAAATGGCATTAACTTCTTTTGCCCCACTGTCTTGCAAACACGTTCCAACCAGCTTTTATCCTAAAACTTATTTGACTTGCTAATGATTGCAAAATGGCAAAAATCTAAACGAATAAATTTTCAGTAATTTCTTTCACCAAAGATTATGACAGCACATCCTCGATCTAACTAACACTTTTGCTCACTTAAAGGCCACTGCCAACACAAACATCGACACCAAGCCACCTCCACATTTTCACAGTCACTGCAAATGCGTGTCAACTGCTGTCGGAGGCAATAAAATTAAAAAAACAAAGAAATGGAAAAGAATCGACGAAGCAAAAACACAAATAGGCAGGACAATCAGGCTAAAAGGTGAGACGGACAGACAGACGGACGGACCACCGAACGGAAGGAAGAGCTCACTTGTCGAAATTAATGTTGTTAGTTAAACTC
The DNA here is from genome assembly GCA_949318255.1 of Pollenia labialis. Classification (NCBI taxonomy): domain Eukaryota; kingdom Metazoa; phylum Arthropoda; class Insecta; order Diptera; family Polleniidae; genus Pollenia; species Pollenia labialis. The sequence goes on from OX439142.1 coordinate 79,110,002, forward strand.
AAAGTTTGGGGTCACAATATAAAGATGATTATAGTACTTGACATAAAACGAGTAAGAGTACTTGTTGATGACTTTGAAAATGCAATTTTTGAAATGATATTAAAGGCATAACGACGAAGACAGCAACAACAAGGACTTTAAACTGCAGGCAGCAGATCCAAACAATGAAATATGATAACACAAAGTATTAGAACTTCATTATAAAGTTTCTCTAGTTAAATTCAAGAAAATAGAATAACATTTACAAACAGCAAAAGAAAAAAAATAGCCAAAGAATATTTTTCAAATAAATATGCTTATGATAAATTTAAAATAATCGCAAAATCGTTTTTCTTATCAAAATTTCAAGTAATTGAAACATTTGTATGTAATTAAAAAATGTTTTTTGAACATTTTAAGTAATAAGGAAAATTCTCTATGAAAACTTTTGAGTAATCTTAAAATGTTTTTATCTAAAAAATTTTTTTTAATAGGCAGCCGACACGAGGACGGCTTACTTGGCTCCTTATAGCGGTCCCTCTTAAAAACATAAGCCAGTGCGGTTTCGGCTGAAAAGGCTGTAGCCATTGCCAATAAGCGCTGTTTTGAGGCAAATGATGTAAATCAATTTCAGTATCGTTTGTTAGAATGTAATACAACCCCTATACCAAGTATGCATATGACTCCGTCGGTTCGCTCTTGTTACGAAACGACATCGATGAAAGGGCGATTCAGGTAGCGAGAAGTGGTCGTGCCTGACTTAGCGACGTCAGCTACACAAATAAATTGGTTAAAATATAAAAAATATCTCAGCACCCATTGCACAGAAAATATTCCGCTTAGCACACCGGAGAATGTGGATCTCTCTATTGTAAATTTTGACATTTATCTTAAACTAGCTGTTCAACATTCCAGCAAAACCATTAAAAAAAAGCCAATAATAATAAAGTATATTCTACAGATGTCGAGTGCCTCTTGAATGAACAAAGAAGAGTGCCAAGAAAGTGGCAATTGCACAGATCTCCTCAACTTAAGAAATTATTAAAAGAGTGTACTAAGAGGCTAAGAAAATAACTGCAGTCTCAGAAAATGGCGTGGAAAAATGTCTTTAGAACCTGGTTGAAACTCCACAATCAGACTACTCATTATGGCGTGCAGCTAGAAATCTCAAAGGGCCAGTTGTCTCTAAACGACCGTCAAGAAACTTGAATGGAAGTTGGGCAAGAAATGATATGAAAAAGGAAATCTGTTTGTTAATCATTTGAAAAATGTATTTACCCCAAATATATCTCGAGATATAGCAGTAGAGTTATCACCTGTTGCTGCTAGAGCAGCTGCTCCCCTGATATTTTAGATAAGAGAAATCGAATAGGCTATTTGTGATTTAAGCCCCAAGAATTCCCCAGAACATAAAATAAAGTATTAGGATAAGATTTGATTAATTACACTGTGCTAGTTGAAAAATAGACAAGGCGTCACATGGTGTTTTAACATAATTCGGGTACGCTGAATCCAACCGTTTTTTAGGTTAGCTCCTGTTTTCGAGATATAGCGTTATTTCGAAAATTGGGGAGGTTGCACAACATATATTCGCGTAACTCAAAAACGGTTAAGTTTATTAAAATTACTAAAAAAAAAAACCGAAACTCCGCAATAAAATTTCCTTATAGAATATGCTCAGCCGTTTTAAAAACAAAAAATTTCGAAATTTTTGTTTTTTTTTTAAATATATAAAAAATTGGAAAATACAGCAAGGCTTTTAATTTTTTCTTGCAAACAAAACAAACCATAAATGATTAAAATCTGTAAGCAATTTTTGATTTTATTCACAAAAGTAGAAAAATTTTAATTTATTTAAGAATTTCATAAAACGCAATATTTGTACGGGAGCCCCCTAAGAAGTGGTGATAAGGGGCAAGTATGTCTCGAGAAAATGTTTAGGACAAAAAACTAATTGAGGTCGGTCATACATTTTATTCCACTAGGGGCTAAAATGCATTGAACATTTTGTATACGAGCCCCCTTAAGGAATGGTGATAGCGGGTAGGTATGTTAGAAATAAATTATTGAGATGAAAAATAATACATTTCACCCATCTATGGACATCCTAGGCACTGCAGCAACCAAATTTAAGAATTTCAACCATACAAATATGGCGGTTTCCAGCGCCTAGGATGTCCCTAGATGGGTGGAATGTATGACCAACCTCACTTAATTTTTCATCTTAATAATTTATTTCTAACATATCTACCCGCTATCTCCATTCCTTAAGGGGCTCCCATACAAAATGCTCAATGCAGAATAGAAATATATTGAAGAAAAAGCCCCAAAGTGGGATAAAATGTATGACCTTATTGCGGAATTTTGGTTTTTTTAAGTTATTTCAATAAACTAAACCGTTTTTGAGTTACGCGAATATATGCTGTGCAACATCCTCCATTTTCGAAATAACGGTATATCAAATGCCCAGCTTGTCTAAAAAAAGTGTAAATTTCGAGCACATTGTTGTTAGTTCATGTTTAACATATGACGATTCAATAAATAAATTAGGAAACAAATTTTGAGATATCAAGTTTTCCACAGTTAACTATGATGTAAAAACCAGCCACAGCTGCTCTGGCCTGCAAGACACTGCTGTCATCCGGCTGCCTTAAAGGCACCTTCAAGGTACATTAACACATGGTAGTAGACTCATTTGGGAGTGTAAACATGCTGCTTTATTAAAACAACCGACTTGTCAAAATTGTCTTCTTATAAAACAAAAACCATTTAACGCACCCATGTACAAATTTTGGCTCATATAAACGAAATTTGACAATTGGGTTTTAACTGGGGTAAACAGCTGTCAAACATATGGGCCAACGAGTCTACCTTGTTTAGTCCCCCTGCAAATAATAGGACTAGTCCAAACACGCGTGTAAAATGTAGCCCACAATGGACTAAGACTAGTCCAAACGTATGGAAAGAACATGGTCTATTTAACATTACGATGTCCTAGGGCAGGACCATATAAGCCAGCTTTGGATTACAAAGGAGTAGATTTAAAACTACTCCATTGTATACACAAGAGGATTAGTTTTAACTTCGTTTAAAAACGAAAAGATGTCCATGCTTGCATTACATCGGGCATGTCCATTGAGTAGTCCATTTAATCAAAATGGAGTGGGTGGTCCAATATTATTTGCAGGGCCCTGCAGATAACGAGACTAGTCCATACATGCATGTAAAGAGTACTCCATAAAGGAGTAGGAGTACTTCAAAAATACTCCAATTTAACATTACGGTGTCCTAGGAGTGGACCATATAACCCAGTTTTGCATTACATCGGAGTAGTCTTAAAACTTCTCCATGTTCATACATATTCTAGTGGACTAGTTTTGAAACTACTCCATGGTATACTTCAGACGATTAGTTTTAACTTCGTTTAAAATCGCAAACATTTTGTTTAAAACGAAGACATGTCGTCTCACTACAAACACTTTTTAACAATGATATGGTCCATGCTTGCATAACATTGGACCAGTCCAGGGAGTAGTCCATTTCATAAAAATGGATCACGTAGTCCAAAAATATCTGCAGGGGTTGAACCATAGGCACCTTTATTCCCAGTTCCTCGGTAAATAAGTATTTTATGGAAAATTTAAGTAAATAAAAATAAGAATTAGTATCTGGCTAAAGTTTATCAAATTTAATTTTCATTAAATTATTTGCCGTTTAATGCCATGTTCGCACGGATCTTTGGTTTTTTCGCTCTCTGTTTTTATTACTAATTTGAATTACCATGTTTGCACGGCATTTTCCTACACGGTTTTGACAGTTCTTCTTCTTTTTTTTTATTAACTTTGTTTATTGCTAAATTTAGTTGTTTGTTTGCGGTTTGTATTAAGAATGGAAAGAAAAAGTATGTAAAAAATATTATTTCAAATAAATACATACATACATATAAAATATATATTTTCTTTCTAGGATTCCATTAAAATTTATAATATAAAGTTACATCCTTTACCTTTGTTTATGTTATAATTTATGTTTGTTTTTTTAGTGCTTTGACAGCTGGTGATGGAAAAAAACCCGATAAAAATTAGAGATCACATTGGTTTTAAAGTAATAAAAATTGAAATAATCCGCTCTCATAATTTTGTGTGAGGAATTATGTAATTTGGATCATAGTTAGGCTGTGAATTACAAATGAGAGAGTGAATAACAAAAAAACGCTGTCGTGCGAACGTGGTGGTATAAAAATAATCAAAAAATTTCACGCTACCGAAATTTTTCCTTGAAAAATTTTGGATTATTGATAGTTTTTCTAGAAAATGTAATCAAAAATTTTAATTTAACAATAACTTTAAAAATTAAGCATTCCTGTTAATATTGTTCTTCATTTCCATTTTATTGCATTTAAAATAACTTTCCAAAAATAGACTCTCACTTGTTCTAAATGCAACTTAAAGAGAAAAAAATTATACTGTAATTCATTCTGAGTCCTTAAAGCCCTTTTTTTGCCATTTTTGGTTTGTTTGTGTTTTTATTATTCATTTTAGTTTCTTAATTTTCGATTCAGTTTTTTTTTTTTTTTTTTGCTTTTTTGATTTGCATTTCCGTTTCAAAATGTTGTGGCGCATTGTCCTTGTCTGAGAGTGATACGAGTAATTTGTGGCGGATGTTAAAGTGGGTCTGCTTGATGCAGCTTTTAATATGAAGTTAAAAAAAATCATCTTTTTCTTGTAATAGACAGAGTGCTGAAATGATGTTGCATAAAAAGAAAGATAAAAAAAAACAAACTTGAATACTACAGAAAAGTTGATGAAACCTTCTGCTCGTCAGTTTTGTAGGTTGAAAATGTTACTACCGTCTCTTCCCCCCAATTCAAGAATGGCTACTGGTGTAGCACACCATTATGACACTAGGAAATGATATGATATGAAATGGAGTTAAAGTATAAACGAATTGTTGTTGTAAAATAAAGTACATATCGAAATTTTAATACAGAAGTTTTATTTATTTAAATGGCATAAAAGACAATTTTCTTTTATTATTGTAAGTAAGACTTTCAGAGAAAATTATCAGAGTATCCCAACTTTTCATACAAAATTTTCAGAAAAATTAAAAATTGCATAGAAATCGTCGGGTTACTTAAAATTTGTATAGAAAATTTTTTATAGAAAATGTTATTGAAAAGTTTTTAATCCTATTTACCAGTTTTTCGAATATGCTTCTATGAGTGAAATTTCAATTTATAAAGCTTTTTACAAAAGTCTTTTTCCCTAAATATTTCATATATTTCAGCGTTTAAAAAGCTGCAGTTGAGATAGTAAAAGTCATAAGATTGTGCTGCAACTTCGACATCTTCATTTGTCATTGGACAAAAAAAAACTGTTGCCTTTACTTCTGATTCATTCAATGAAAACAGTCGTAGTGAAGGCAAAAGCAAAAAACAAAAAGTTGTACACAACAAAGAACATCGGCAGTCGACATGTTCGAAAGTGTTTGGTTTGACAGACTGAAACTTTTAAAAAATCCCGTAGTTTCCGAAGATGGGACGTTTTGTTTTTTTCCGAATTTTTTTTTTTTTAAATAATACCTACATGTGAACATAAATACATACATATGTATTTATTTTAATGCTTAACAACCTTTTTAATTTTTTGAAATTAAATAAAACGTATGTATTTATGCACACATGTATTAAAAAAAAAATTGCGGAAAAAACACAACGTCCCATCTTCGTTAACTTCGGTATTTATTAAAAGTTTCAGTCTGTCAAACGAAACACTTCCGAACATGTCGAGTGCCGATGTTCTTTGTTGTTTTCAACTTTTCGTGTTTTGCTTTTGCCTTCACTACGACTGTTTTCATTTAATGAATCAGAAGTAAAGGCAATGGTTTATTTTCGTCCAATGAAAAATCAGAAAGTGGAAGAAAAATCAATTTTATGATTTTGACTGCAGCTTTTTAAACCCTGATATACTTTTCCCTTAAGCCAATCATCTTTGGTTCACATTAAAGCTTTAGAAATGTAATTTTACAAAGGAATAACTCTAAACACTATCAGAATATCTCGTGTCTTCATGTTACATTTTTTACTTTAGCATATAGAAGCACAAACGAAAATATGTTTAATATAATTGAACATTTTTTTGATTACACATTTCAAATTTTCATAGAAAACTTTCGGGAGGCTAGTTGGTAGTGAGCTTGTCTACCAGTGCGTGGGTTGCGGGTTCGATTCCCGCCAAAGACTCTGGTCTGTTTCACTGCAACGGGCAGAAGGTATATGTTACTATTACTCGGTTAATTATTTTTGAATATAATTTGTAATTGTATTTGTTACTCTTATTAAATAAAAAAAAAAATATATAAAATTTTCATAGAAAATGTTCGCATTAAAAAAAATTTCACTGAACATTTTTTAAGATTACTGCAAATTTTTATTGAATAATTTCGGATAACTTTTAAATTTAAAAGTTAAGTTTTGGATAACTGGAAATTTTCATAGAAAATTTTCGCACTACTTACAAATATTACCTAAAATTTTCGCTTTACTTGAAATTTTAGAATAATTAAAATTTTCATAGATAATTTTCGCATTACTGAAAATTTTAATAGAAATTTGTTGGATTACTTCAAATTTTTATTGAAAAATTTTGTATTACTTAAAACTTTAAAAGAAAAATTTCGGATTAATAAACATTTTCAACATAAGTGTGAAAGACAGATTGATAGCTCTTTCTACAGGCGGAGGTGGTGCTCAATCATTATATCATCAGCAACAACATTCTGGCACAAATACATCCTCAGCTAATGTCCAAACATCACCGCATTTGTCCTTTACCAGTTTGTCTGTACAATCGCCAGTAAATGTACAACAAACAACAGCACAAAATACAGCCGCTGCCTTTACCACATTGCCAACACTGGGTGCTGCCTGCTCAACGGGTAATCTAACGGATTATCGACAACCACTGAATCCACCTAGTCCAGGTTCTTCCCCTGGCCTTCTAGCATCAGGCCCTGCCAACGACATACACACCAGTGCACCACCTACACAGAGGGAAAAATCCCGTATAAAAGTACCAAAATTGACACCATTCGTTGTCAAAAGTGAGCCAACTACGTTTGTGTTCAATTTGATAACAGATGGTGTCAATATTTGTTAGCCACCACGTTGTGATTTTGTCACCTTTTGGTCTCATTCTGTCAACAAAATGTTAATATACATATTATAACCATAATGGTGTCATTTCGACAACATGCTGTTATAATTATTGACAACACACCGTTGGTGTATTAACCACATTGGGTTGTCATTTCGATAACACATTGTTCTGAGTGTAGTAATAAATAACCCGTTCTGAACACAATTAATAAAAATACATGATGCTTTTTTATTATTTTTTTCAAATTTTTAAAATAAAAATTAAAATAATTCACCTGTTTAATTTTAACAAAATGTACAATAAAAATTTAAAAGATACAAGAACTTCGTTGTTATATATTGGATTTAATAAAATTTTTTTCAATTGATTGGCCTCTTCATCGTCATTAATCTTTTGCACTTGCATTGTTTATACATCATTTATATTTGTTCAAGCTTCTCCTTCATGTCCAAGGAACATAATGCTTTCTTCACTGTTTATAAAGTTTTGTTTTCACTTTTGAGTTTTATTTCTCACTCATTTTATTCCACTTAAAAAATTTGCGCTTTATACTTGCGACGAAAACAAAAGTTGTTTGTATATACGCCAGTGCGATACATATTTTACAACAAGGTGTTGTCAATTTGACAACAATTGTACGTTTTTTTATCTTTCCGCCCAATTTGACAACATTTTGTTGAAAATGTGACAGCAAATGTTGTCAAAATATTGACAACACTTTGTAATCAATTTATTACCATTGGTTGACAAGTTTTTAACGTCTTTTTTCGCTCTGTGTAGTCGCATACGACATTGTCAAAATAATCTGAATACAACAAACTCAAATGCCAACATAAAGTTTACAAAACAATTTCGGGAATTTAGAATCCAATCCTGGTTATAATACGCTTAACTCTGCCTTTCATAGCCACTTTGAACAATTTCATTTGGGTGACAGCTTTGGAATTCGAAGACTTAGGAATGGGCAACCAACAACAGAATACCTTTAATAGTAAAATAATTGACTTCAGCGATTTGACAACGCCCTCCTTAACCACATCGTCGCATACCACAAGAATGAACTCAACAAACACAACATCAAATTGTAATAATAGCAACAACTTACCGCAACAACAGCGAAACAACAGCGAAACAACACCCAACAATTCCAACACCATCCCCAACGACTACTTTAGTAATGTAGTAATACTAAAGGCGCCCGTACACGACATGTTTGTGTCATCTGACTTATCAAATTTCCCACTGCAATATACATACCATGGTGAAATAAACAGGTGGCAGCACTACGCCAGATGACGATTTTTTGCTCCTGCATTGTTTGTCTAGGTTTATGTCAAAGTTTTGTTTATGTTTACAAAAAGTCCACGTTTTGTGCTGAGATTATTGTATTTTAATAAAGTTTTTGATCATTTTAAATTAAAATAAATAAGATATTGACTATATTAATATAAAAATTGGCTAAAAATTTATTTATTTCATCACGTTCAGCGGCACGCTTTGATTTTTGTTAAAAGTATTTTTTGACGTAAACGGTGATGTAATTTCCAATCTTGTTGTAATGTTGTATTTGTTGCCGTAACGATGCCACCTACTTATTCCACCATGATACATACATGTCGTGTGTTACCTTTTAAACTTTGCTTCTGTAAAAGTCAAACGCAAAGTTATCTGACAAAATTTAAATTAGAGTGTGCTCTATTTTCTTCTGACAAACCATCTGACAACACTGTTGTTATTTTGAAAAAAAAAAAAAAAAAAAAAATGTTGTTAGCAATCTATGCCGCAAAGAAGCCGGCAGCGGCGGTGCACTATTGACGGAATCATTAGCCGGCTGAGGTTGTTATTTTACAATACCGATAAATGTATGTTCTTTTAACCTTTTAATAGAAATAATGTACATACATATATAAAAAAGTTTTATTATTATATTCAAAATTGCCATCTTCGAATTTAAAGAAAACAATTTTGAGTTGGCTGAACTCATTTACGGCGCAAGTAAAACTTTTTGTGGCGGCCGCACGTTTTTTTGAAACCGAGAACTACTTTTATTTCTGCAATAACTATGCGAAAAAAACAGAGACAATGTCAGAAGAAAATTACATATACGTTTGTGACCGAATATTATAAACCTTATGTAAAACAGCAATTTTGACAGACATGTACAATTACATATGACTTGCTAAGGACAAGTCAGATGTAAAAAACATGTCGTCAGTTAAGGTGCATTAATACTTGCCAAACATTTTGACAAAAATATTCAAAGAAAATGGTTACACTCAAAAAATTATGTAGTTAAATTCAAACGAAAATTCATTTTAAACAACTTAAAATTCATTTAAAAAACGGATAATTAACATTTCATTTAAAACAAATGATTTTTACATTAATTTTGAATTTTTTTATTTTTTAAACAGCATATTCCGTAAAATTGAAAAGTTTTTACTTTTAAAAAGTATATTTTAACCGAAAAAATCAAACTACATGACAAAATAAATACGGAAAAACATTATATTTTGGTAGTTTGTTTTTTGAATAACAAACAAAAATGTTGAATAATAAAATTATTCGTAAAATAACTATATTTTTATTCAATTTTAACAGTACGGAAAACGAATTTAATAACACACAATCAGTTACTGTAATAATTTTATAAGTGTAGGTAACTTAACCCTCTAACCGGCGAGCCTGCCTTTAGACGGTGTGTAATAAATCACCCTTATTGTGTTTGGCGTATTTAAAATACGCCTACGAGTGTTTGGTAATAGATTAAAGCAAATAAGTTCACGTTATCTTTAATCTATTACCAAACAGTCGTTGGCGTATTTTAAATAACCCAAACACAATAAGGGTGAATACGTTGCTATGCAGCTCTTTTTCATAAAAGCTCTGTTGTAACGGTAAATATCAGTAGCGAAACAAGAAATTTTATTATTGCGGCATTTGTGATTTGATTAAAAACTTTTGAGTGCTAAAGTCATTTTTTTGATCAAATGGATAAAACAGCGTTTAAAAACTGCAGTCAAAGTTGAAAAACGGCCACTTCTTACACTTCTTCATTTGTCATTGGCCAAAAAAATAAAACTGTTGCTTTTACTTCTGATTTTCCTTTTATGCAGAATAAGACTTTGACGAAGATGATGATTTGGAAGACTCTGATTTTCAACTACCAAACGTAGACTTTGCCACACTAGAAGAAATGTGGAATAATGAAGACAACAACGATTTTCTTTCTGATGTCATGAACATACCTCAAAACTCAGAAAAACATCTGGCAGAAGTGAACAACGACGTGGAGCATTATGAAGAGTATTTACCATCAACAACTGGGAAAACAAAATAAATAGGGCAAGATCTCCTCTACTAGAAGTTAAAACTGGTGAAAATGCAGTAGTGTCCAATGCGGGGGGATTTAGCGGAAGTGTAAAAGATATTTCTCCCCAAAACCAAGAGCTCAAAAAGATTTTATCGAAAAAAAATTTCTTGAGCTTGAAAAAACGATGTAAATTTTTAAGGAGACAAGGAATTACCGGAACAATTCAAAGAATTTACCACACCACTACGTTGCTTTAGTTATGTTTTTAACGATGACTTGCTGAATGAAATTGTGTATCAGAGCAATCTGTATGCAAAACAGCAAGTTAAAATAATATATCGGAATTTCGATTAAAATGTGTGTGTACCGGTATCCCAATGTTGAGAGTTACTGGTCCAACATTCCTTTAAGCCAGTTAGAAACGCAATGACTTCCAAACTGTTTTTTTTATTCAGAAAATATCTTCAATTTAATGACACCACAGGAAGCAGGCTGTACAAAGTTCGTCCAATTATTGATAGACTCAATATGCAATTCGAGGATGTGCCAAAAACAACTCGGCTATGTATTGATGAACAAATGTGTTCAACAAAAATGTGTACAAAATTTCGGAAATATATGCAGGAAAAGCCCCACAAATATGACATGGAACTTTTTTCCTTTTTGACTCGGATAGCTTTTCGTACAGATTTGAAGTTTACAAAGGAGCTGGCGATAATGAAGTTATATCTAACTCCCCTGACTTGGGAGCAACACCTAACGTGGTCATAAGATTGTCAAACATAATTCCAGATTTCAACCTTTTCCAGCGTATTCATGGAATTGACTGTTGCTTATGAAAATCTCCAGTAGTTATACATGTCTTAGAAGTATTAATCACCTGTTCTAAAAAGGCAAGCCTTTGTTATCCTACATGGGAGGAATTACGTTCGGTACATGCATTTTTGTTTTTACCGTACTTTTTATTTTTGACCAAATAATTTCAATGGGGTTAACATCGCACAGTGGGAAATTTTACGGGAAGGCGGTCAAAATTCCTTCTTCCTCTAATTCGATTGAGGTTGATTTCCATTTTTGTCGAATACTGGACACATATGGATCTGATGTGCACAACAAAATTGTAATAAGATCTTCATTAGTACAACATCTGGACATTTTTCTTGTGTTATGCTCGCGGAAGAATCTGTAGTCTTTGTTCCTTTTTTCTTGTGCTTCTTCAGATATATCTCCAATTGGTAGCATATTGTGCTGAACTATTTGTTCCCCATGGTATAAAATTTTATGAACTGCGTAATTCCTCCCCATGTAGGAGAACAGAGGCTTGCCTTTTTAGAACAGGTGATTAATACTTCTAAGGGCAATTATTACAACTTGCCAATAGTTAAAAGTCGGATTTTGTCGGACCGATAAATAACTTTGCATTATAAAACCTTCATTTATTATGTTTTCATCTATTAAATATTATTATTATTGAAAATAACAGCAATAAAAAATGGAAGTTTTAATAATGCAAAGCTATTTATCGGTCCAACAAAATCCGACTTTTAACTATTGGCAAGTTGTAATAATGGCCCTAAGACATTTATAACTAATGGAGATTGCAGTAGAGCCATACAACATACTACAACGTTTTACCAATCTGCTCTGGATCTGGAAGATCATTTTTTTCACTCCTTATGTGAGTTATGTATGTTTGTCGTTTGAATATAATATCGACCCCTTTGCGCGAAATTATCGTATGTTACAAATACCAAATTTTACAGGGCAGCCATTTTTCTACTTTTCTCTGCTTTCACTTGCAATATCAAAATAAAAATATACATGTGTTTGGATAAGATAAGATAAGACGAAGTGGAATTCGCCTACAATATTTTGCCAGGTGAAGTCCCTTTAAATGTAGAACAAGATTGCATCAAAAACTAAATTTCAAAAAAATTGGCATATACGATAATTTCGTGCAAAGGGGTCGATATGTAAAAATTATATACATAATTAAATTTTATCAATTAAAAATTAAAATTTCTCAATTTCATTTGGAATTTTTCCAATTTCGAATTAAAATTTCTCAATTTCATTTGGAATTTTCCCAATTTCAAATTAAAATTTCTCAATTTCATTTGGAATTTTCTCAATTTCATTTGGAATTTCCTCAATTTCAAATAAAAATTTCCCAATTTCATTTGGAATTTTCTCAATTTCAAATTAAATTCTCAATTTCATTTGGAATTTTCTCAATTTAAAATTGAAATTCTCAATTTCATCTAAAATTTTCTCACTTTCAATGAAAAATGGTGTTGTGCTATTGCAAAAAGGTTTGACTAAGTATCAGAATACAAACATACATGTTTTTCTATTTACACCTCATGTGTGTGCTTTATTCAGAAGCATACATAGGTTAAGATAATTGGATAATATCAATATTTTTTAAGAAAGTTGGATGGTACGCCAATTGTCTTATTAAACTTTGCACGATTTTAATTTAAATTTATTTAAACGGTAAAATAAAAGGGTTTTTATGAAAATATGGGCTGTGATTAGGTTTTATAAACAATGGTCGGTCATTGCAAATTTTCGGAAATTGCAAGAGGCCATATTTTTTTCGAGTTACGAAAATCGAGCTCGCACTGTATTACTTTAATGCTGTTTTGTGGAAAATTAAAACTCAGCTGATGATGTTCCAAATGATTTGGATTATAACTATTGGCCAAATTCAACTTGATTTGTGTGTTATTTAATTGTAAAAATGGCTTAGTGCTTTTTTACGCTTGTTTTTTGTTCGAAATAGTGCTTTTTTAAATTTGTAAGTGCTTTTTGCTCCCAAAAAATTGTGAGTGTAAATATAAAGCAGTGCATTACAAACACTAGAATTCTGATTTGTTAGAACGATTATGAAAATAATGCCGACAAAGATAAATAGAACTTTTTCGATAAGTACACGCAAAGAAAAAACATGGTTGTGGTAAACATATTCTAAGAGCAACATATTATGATAAGATTCATGATTGTAGTCACCATATTACGATTGTTATTAAATCATATTATGACCAAATATGTTCGTAATATAACATCATAATATTTTTCTCTTAATCATATTATTATCCTGTTAATCATAAAACGTTAAGAAGTTATAATATTACTGTCATGGTAATCATAATAAGTTAAGAAGTAATCATATTACTGTCATGACAATCATAATAAGTTTAGAAGTAATCATATTATTGTTATGGCAATCATAATAAGATAAGAAGTAATCATATTATTGTCATGACAATCATAATAAGTTAAGAAGTAATCATATTATTGTTATGGCAATCATAATAAGTTTAGAAGTAATCATATTATTGTCATGACAATCATAATAAGTTTAGAAGTAATCATATTATTGTTATGGCAATCATAATTAGTTTAGAAGTAATCATATTATTGTCATGTCAATCATAATAAGTTTAGAAGTAATCATATTATTGTCATGGCAATCATAATAAGTTTAGAAGTAATCATATTATGATGCAAAGTGATATGAACTGTTATACATAAATTTTTTACATCATAATATGATACAACTTTAAACATAATATTTTTATTGGAAAAAAATACTTATGATAAAATAAAAAACATAATATAGTTACTGTAATCTTTTTGTCGTAGGTCGCAATTATTTATAAATTATTTTATGGAGTTTTCATTATTTTTCTCTTAAAATAACACAAAACTTACCAGTAATGGTTAATACATATTTTTCACCAATATTTCACAAATTTTTCCACCACTTTAAGATTATTAAAATTTTTTAGCAAAGATATTTTATTTTGTGACACTACAACCCTTTTTTAATGTTTTTTCTTTATTTTTTTTTTCAATTTCTTGTTTATTTTAATGGTTATTTTGTTATTTTTTTTTTAATATATTTTTTTAATTTCTTGTTTATTTTAATTGTTATTTTTTTATTATTTAGCCACTCACTAACAAATAATTCGATATGTTTATGTAAAACACGACACAACTGATACAAAATTATTTTACAAATGGCGATACCAAAATATTATTAGAGTAACGATATTTTGATTGCATCTTAAACTTATTATGATAAATGTATATAAAGTTATCATGCTATGGCTATTAAATATCATGTTATGGCTGTGAGAAATATAATATGTTTTGAAAATTATCTTAATTTAGTTGTTAGAAAAATAATTATTTTTCGGTCAACAATACTCAAATTTATAATTGCGATAAACATTAATATGTTTACAGTAACTATAATATTGCTGATATTTAATAAAAATAACAATTATTTGTGTACAACAACAATATATTGTTACAATAAACACAGTGTGGTTGCCGTAACCATGCCCAACCATATTTTTTCTCTGCGTGTAGAATAAGTAAGAAAGGCTAAATGTAAGACTCAGGCATAAGTAGTATTAAGACCTTACAAATTTCAATAAATTAGACTTAAAATTACTCAAGGCCCATTGAAAAGGTCTGCGCAAGAAGCCTGATGATCATTGTTTATGTTCTTTTTAGTTGTCAAAAGTTTGCTTACATGTGCATGTATAAGTTTGTTTACGTTTATGGTATGCCACACATACACGTTTTTTCCTTTTGCTTTGTATATGTGGTAGTAAATTTTTGACAACTAAAAAGAATCGGTTTTTGTTTTTGTACAAGTAAGCAGACCTGATAGATGGGCCTTGAAATTACTAATCAAAATCGGCAATAACTTTTTTTTCGGCATTTCCTTTGAACGCCTACTAGATCAGCTGAAACCCTGACAGCTAGTAAAAATAACCAAGGGCTATATGGAACACACTGAGCCTTGTACCACCACAAAGCGTCAAAATAAAATTTCTACGTTATTTAGCTTTAAAGTTTTCTTTTTTGTTAAATTGAAATGTATACTTAATAGAAAGTTTAGGTCAATATAGCGCAATTTCGTATACAATTTTGAATTTTTGTACAATAACAGATATGTAAACATAAGTAGTCTGTGTTGATTGATGCATATAACTCAATTTTGTTAGTTTTGGCACTTGTCTTTTTCTTTTGCTCCCCTCAATCAAAAACATTAAACAGCTACTCTGGCTTTAGGAGCTATCCTGCACATTCCTCCATTACACATACATATAATATGGAGGAGGAGGTGGAGGCCTGTAGGTGTGCAACGCAGGTGTATATTGTGGTTGGTGATCATATGCTGCCTATTCTGGTATTGACCAATTGGAACTAAGACTGCTTTAACTGCTATTATATTCAATGTATATCACTTGTACCAAGATATCCAGATTTTGTGAGGTTGATGACAAAACGTCAGAACCTCTGCTCTGTTGCTGTCCCGATTTGGAGACTTCCAGGCGTAAATTTTTGTGAGGGCAGTCGATGAGCCCAACTGATACTAATGATCTTTCACCAGGCAAGGTAATGGACTTTATACGTAGCCTGCACCTGACATGGTCAGTTACATAGGCTGCACAAAAGATCCTTTGGGTGGTCGAGGTGTTTGTGGCCTTCTCCATACAATTGTTTTGTATTTTTGTGACACGGTATTCCTGAAGATGACATCCAAAGGATTTCGAAAAATTTAAAAATAAAGTATTTTAAGAATAAAAACTGACCACGTGTTTGAATAAATTATTTATTTTATAAATTTTAATAATTATATAACACAGTACAACACATGATTTTGTGACACAATTCTGATAATTATTTATGAAAGTAGACCCAAAAAGAATAGCTGTAATATGAATCGGAATGTTAATTTTCATGCAAAATAAAGAATCAATAAAAAAGTCATCAGTGTTTTTTCCAAAGAATTTTGTGGATATCTCGAGCAAATTTTTGAAATTCATACCTTTAATTAATTGTGAATAAAAGCGAAACGCGTTCATCGATTTTTTATGATTTATGTGTCATTTTGTTCATAGGTTATGCGACTTTACGGGAAAGTAATGGGACTTGACACTTTTTTTTACCGTTTTGGATTTTTTATTAAAAAAATTAATTTTTTGGGCAAAAAATATTTTTTTTCTTCATACATTTATTTATAACTGCGAAACTGTTGCTTATGTAGCGAAACGTTGTATGAACAGATCAAAGGAATTGTGATTATTAATTTTTTTTTTAAATTTTTTTCAGCTTATTCGGACTAGTGGTTCTCGAGTTATGAAGAACAAAAGAGCCTAAAACGTGACAAATTCCTCTATACGATACTTACTAACTTCAAATTAATTTTTAAATTGTTATTTGAGCTCCCTTGACCAAACTAATGGTGCAGAAGTTCTTCTTTTTGGGTCTACTTTCATAAACAATTATCAGAATTGAGTCCCGAATCAATCACCTGACAAATGTTGTACTGTGTAATCGAATAACTAAAAAACTTAAAAATGTTCTATAAATGACAATTTAATACTTGAAAAATTAAAGATCAAACAAATTTAAAATAAAAGTTTCTATGCTTTGCTTTTAAATTTTCTAATTTTTCTAATAAATCTAAAACAAAAAAAAATGTATTGTAATGAAAACTGTATGCCTCGTTTTTGTGCTGGAAAAATATCCATCCTTTTAATCTAAAAACCTAGAAAAATCTCGTGATTTTTTTTATTTTTTTAATTTTTTGTTTAATGGGAAAAATGGACAAATAGTTTTCAGTAAAGACGAAATTAAAGACAGAGATGAGGATTATAGTTAAAAGTTTTCGTTTTCGGTACATTTTACTTTGTTGTTGATTTTTTCCCTGGTGTGGCTTTAAGTAAAATTTCATATTTTTTTCGCTAATGAAAGAAAGGATTAAAATAAAAATCGTTGATGCTTATATTATTATTGTTTCTTTCGTTGTTGTTGTTGTTGCTTATTCAATAATCCTTTTCAATTGAACGAAAACAAACTGATACTTATGTGTACTTAATGCAGCTCTTAGTCTGTCCAAAGAAGTGGTGGACAGAGCACTATAATGCATCCATTCATTCATTTTCAATGTAGTTTTAAATCCTTTTTTCATTCATTTAATGCCGATAAAGAATTTATATACTTTTTTTCAGAAAAACAACTAAAAATATTTGCGACAGGACAGCAGAAAGAGAGAAGGGCTAAACGAAAGAAGGACAAAAAATAAGAGCAGTAAAAAATGTGCCAGAGGAACCTGAAGAAATATGTTGATGTTGGCAGAATTTGTATTTGTTTTTTTGTAGTTTTTTTTCATCTTCTTGTTGATTTTAGTTCATCATTTTGTCATCATTAAACTAACGAAAAATTCCACTGGCATAAAAATATAAATTAAGTGAAATCAAATAGAAAAAAAATCCATATGAGAATTAAGAACATGTCGATGTCCTTTGGCCAGTGATTATAGAGACAAAGATTAGTTTGTGTAATAGAAATTAATATAAAGTAAAATATTTAAAAAATATTTAAAGTGAAATAATTTTTATTTTAGAATACAATGAAAAGAAAAACGATTTATAAGAAAAAACGCGGTTACATAGAAAAAAAATCAGCTCATTTTCAAATCAAATAAAAACATGTAAAATTAAAAGAAGAGGTTTTACCCTATAAAAAATTAACAGAAATTTAATGTAGTATTTAATGTTAAACTATTTCATTAAACAACAATTAATAAAATATTTAATTGTCTGAGCAAATTGTTTAATTAAAGTCGAGTTTCTATTTTTTCTGTGTGTATACAAAATTTATCAATAAAAGAAAAAAACGAAAAAGTGCCAATTTTTTCCATTTTTACATCATAAAAAAATACCCTTTACATGTGTATATTAATCTGGGTGATAGCTAACTCTAAAAGAGGAAAAGTACCATGGTAAAAAGTACCAAGAGTACCTGTTTTTCCTCATTTCCAGAAAGTACACTGTATGTGTAGTAGGTTTTGAAATGTAGGCCACTTTTGGTCAGTAAAACTGTCGCTGTGGTCACCATTAAGAATCTTGAATGGAAGTTGGCTAAGAAATGATATTGAAAAAGGAAATCTGTTTGTTAATCATTTAAAAAATGTATTTACCCCAATTATATCTCGAGATATAGCAATCGAGCTACCGCCTGTTAATGCTAGAACAGATATTCCTCTAAGATTTGATTTAAGAGAAATCGAAAAGTCTATTTGTGACTTAAACACCAAGAAGGCACCAGGTATTGATAACATTAGTTACAAAATGCTTTTGGAGCCACCTCGCATAGCAAAGCAAAGAAAAAAATTCTTTTTTTTTAAATGCTATTTAACGCATTGAATACAACTCTGAAGAATGGAAGGCTTCCTTAGTAAACATGATACCAAAGCCAGTAAAGGATCATACAAAAGTTGAGTCATATAGGCTTATTGGGTTATTACATAATATTTCAAAGCTATTTGAAAAACTACTAGTGTCAAAACTAACACCGATTTTAAATGAAAATAGATGTTTTCCAAACACCGCACAATTGAACAAACTCATCTAATAGTAAATGCCATAAAAAATACTTTGAAGAAAAAAATAATGCTCAGCACTCTTCATTGACGTTTCGCAAACTCTTAATAAAGTCTGGCATGAAGGCTTTTTACATAAATTAAAGCAAAACTTACCAGCAAACGCGAACAAGCTGTAAGGGAGCTACCAAGGCCGTAAATTTATTTTTAAAGAAGGCCAATTTTTTATGTTCTCCTCAGCCAATTGATGCTGGGGTCCCACAAGGGGCCCTCTATTTTAATTAGTTTATACTTCGGACAAAATAAGAGTATCATGGACGGAACGTGTTCCCAATTTGGAAATTTTACGCAGATTGAACGCAGAACGTCAGCTTCTTCTTCTTACTATTTAAAGGCGGAAAATTGCTTATTTTGGCCAAATGATTTGAAGACCAAAGTATTAACTTCTTTAACTCAATCTTTAAAACGAAACCGGAGAAAGGAGATTGCAAGAACACATGGTGAGAAACTGGATCGGAATAAGATCAATTCAATTGGCAACCTAATAAGAGCGGAATCGGATAAAGAGGAAGTTGCAAGATCGGAGCAGAACCTAACATAAAGCGAAATTCGCTACGTCCTAAAAAGGAAATGCATCTAGAGGGAGAGAGAAAGAGAGAAATTAAGTTGATTCTAAATAAAAGGCAATGCAATTTCTTTAATGTCAATTTCTTTTTATGTAAGTATGTGTTAAGCTAAGATCCCACTATCGGCGTAATTTTTAAAAATGCGACAATCTGTGCCGAAATTGTGCTGACCGTGGGCAATCAAAATTAACCTTGTTGCGCCGATAGTGTGAAAACTCTTTTGCACAATGCGGAGCAATAAAATTGTTTAATATTCACAGACTTTTAGCGGCCACTTGTGCGCCGATCACAGTCGACAATCAGCGCCGATTGCAAGGATGGCAAAACGAAATTTTGAAATTGCACCAACTGGCTGCTAAAATATTACTTTTTAAACTTAATTGTATCAAAAATACATTTGTTGTATCTATTATTCGTATACATATATTGAAACATTAAATAGAAAGAACATTGGAACTGTTAAACAAAAGAAACCCAAAACATTGCAATTGTACTGATGTTGCCATCCCTGGTTTCTAAACATACTATGTTTACAAAACAACAATTATAAAAAAGAAAACGCTGTGCAGTAACTTTTAATAAAACTTTAAGATATTCGTATTTAATTTAATCCATTTCGGAAGCGAACCCCTCTCTGCGAACTAGCAAATAAACAAAAAACATATGATTTCATTGCCAAAATAGTACGACAGTGTGACCGCATTGCACCGTTTATTTTTGCAATTGATTTTGGGCCGATATGAATCGAAAAAAACTGTCAAAATGTGCGGCGATAATGGGACCACCCAAAAATAAATTGTGCAATGTTTTTAAATGTGCGCCAAAATAGCACGATAAGATCGCCACAGATTGTGTCATTTGAGCCGAGTGTGAAATCTGAGCTTTACACAAAAACTTTCAGTCGGCTGATTTTGGTAAGCAAACAAAATCTCGCTTATGTCAAAAAAGTGCAATGTAATCACACAAGATTTTAAAAAGATTTCAAATCAACTAAATTTCCTTGTAATGTAAACGGCCTATTACATACCCCAGTTGGCAAAATGGTCATAGAGGCAAATGTCGTGAACGATGTCTTCAGGACATTTTTGAATTTGTAGCCAATATTACATTGGAGACGACAACTTAAGAACAAAACGTGTATTTTGTCGTGTTTAAATCGGATTTACGAATTTTTTTTTAAAATTTGTCTTGAATAATAAATTATTGAGGACAAAGTATGTGACCATTGTATGCATATGTAACTGTAATTTTGTATAAAATTTCAAATTAAAATTTCTTGATATTTTGCTTTTATTATCATTATTTTTGATAATAAAAAAAATTAAAAACGTTTTTTTGCTCTCCTTAAAGAGAATTATGTTGTGTAAGCTACAATGTTACCACGTTACTTGCTGCTGTGCTTCAATTATGAAATTGGACATATGTGTGAATTGATGGGCCAATAAGCACAAAACAAATTAATATTCCTGCTGACTACATTGCCATAAATATAGTTCCGAACCATTCCCTTATTAATCAAAATCCTATCAGAGGTCTTACTGTCTCCACACATCCAGTCTCACAAACTCATCGGCCATTTCATTATCGGTGATATTGCAGTGACCAGGTACCTAGCAAACACTCATTACACAGAGCTCTTTTACAATCATTTACTAGTTTCGAATTCACTAGTTGGAATTCGCAGCCCATCAAGGCCCTAAGATCTGTCCATATCTATAGTGACCATGGAGCCCCAGCAATGTTACCTCTTACCAATTCTACGGCCTTCAACATCCCTATAGCCTCCCCCAAAAATATACCGCAATCGTCAGGAAGCCTATTTGACCTTTTAGTAACTAGTCAGCGTCAAAAGAGAGTGTAAAACTTGTTTTTACATTAAAAACGTTTTATTTACATATAAAAACCCCAATTTTTTCCATTTATAATATACATATTTAAGCAAATATTTCATTGTTTTCTTACACTCAATTCACATGAGGGCTTTTACGACGTCGTTTTATTTTGATTCCCTTTTAAAGCAACTTCTAAAATCTCTTTGCGTTCATACGATGATATTTGGTTGCATGTCTTTTTTTTATTTACAGTATGGCCTTGATTATCCGTCATTCGATTAACCGGCAGCATCAATTAACTGGAATATATAATTTTTTTTTTGCATTGATTTAAATCACCTGTGTTATCCGAAATTATAAACAAATTATATTTTTCCTTTAATTTAGAACAATCAAAACAAATTTAAATAATCGAAGAAAGAGAATTTCCCAACGTACTGGAAGCATATTCTGCCAATTACTTTTTTCCCTATGTTTACATAATAATACATTACATATTTATATAAAATATGAAACACACCAAAAAAAAAATAATAATAATAATAAATAATAATAAAATAATAATAATAAATAATAATAAATAATCAAGAATGCTGCCGATCCCGTCTGTTATCGATAATCGAGGACTCACTGTATTTTCAACCACACACTTCAAAGTAAGAAAAAGAATAAAGCGTAAAAAGAAAAAGTAAAAAGAGAAATATAAGAAACGACATGAAAATCACAAAACGAGTCGTTTTGTTTACCCCTCTTTCTTCTCTACACCGCTTGCCATCAAACCAAGAGACGTCGACAAAGCGACGTCGTAAAAGCCTCCATGTGAATTGCCTGTTAGCCTGCTTTCACACGTTTCATCTTTTGATGCTCAACTCTTATGTTTTTAGGTGAGAGAAGAAAGAAGAAAGGGGGTTAGTACGGAGATGCCTGTACTCGGTCAGTACGCTTTATGTTTTTATTCGTTTGCATATGCAAAACGATGACTGCATGTAATTTTGTTTTCTTTTCTTTTTTTCTTTGATTCGCTGTTAATAAAATTATTGTTGTTTTGAACCGAAACAAGTTGAAACCGATTGCTGCGTGTGATTATATTAGCATCTTTAAAAGGGAATTGAAAAGAAGTTGAGCATCAAAAGATGAAACGTGTAAATTTATACTTACAATTCATATGTACATGTGTAAACAAAAAACAAAATTAGTTCAACAACAAGAAAAACAGTGATAACAAAAACAAAAATACTAAATTTTTTACGCAACAAAAGAAATTGTACACTTAAAGAATTTCAATAAGGGTTTTTTAGTTACCTAAAAAATATACCGTTATTCTTAATTTTTGTCTTGATTTATAATTTTTTGTGGATCTTGCTGTTGGTCTTATGAGATTTTAAGACAGAAGCTTTTCTTGTTTCACCGCCAAAACTTTAAAACCAAAATGGGAAAACAAACTGCAATTGAAACAAGAGAGTTAGTAATAAAATTTAATAATGAAGGCAAATCGTTCTTTATAATAGGAAGAAGCCATAAAACTGTATAAAAAAATTATAGACAAACAAACAAATTTCGGAAGTTTAGAAGATCAGCCACGCGCCGGAAGACGAAAACGGCTTAAAAACATCAAAGTACGGTTTGTGAGAGCAGTAAAAAAAGATCCCACAGTAATTGCAGTAAAATTATGCGAACAATTAAAAGATTCGTCTGGAGTGGGAGAAAGTGCCAGTACGGAACTCCGAGCTATATGGGAGAGTTCCAAGAAAAAACACGACATTTCCAAACAAAATAAAAAGCGACGTCAAGAATTCGCAAAAAAGTACAAAAACGAAGAAAAATCGTTTTGGCATTCTTCTTTTTAAAGACAAAAGCAATATTGAGATTTTCAGAAGTAAACAAGAAGTAAAATTTGGGTAAGCAAGAATCAAGAGTTCAACCAAAGAAATATCCTCCGTAAAGCATGGTGGGGTTCGGTGATGGTGTGGGGGTGTATGGCGGCAAAATGGCGTGGGTAAACTCATATTTATTGACAGTTTAATGAACGAAACCGACTACCTAAACTTTCTTAAAGAAAATTTGGAACCCAGTATCAGGAAACTAAACCTAAACCGAACGTGGATTTTTCAACAGGACAACGATCCAAAGCATACCTCTAAGCTTGCTAAAGAATGATTGTTGTATCATACACTGAACTAACTGGACAACCCCCTACAGTCACCGGACCTTAATCCAATTGAACATCTGTGGGAGCATTTGGACAGACATATCAGAAAAACAAATATTGTGTACCAGCATAGGCTTTCTAAAGGAAATCCTGCAGGAAGAGCTGTCCAAAAACCCAATAGTAACATCAAAATTGGTAGAATCAATTCTTAGGAGGCTTGAAGCAGCAGTTTTAAAAGCAAAGGGACACCAAACAAAGTACTAAATACGTTTTTTTCTAATTTCTATAAATGTGTACGCTTTCTTTTGGTGCGTTAAAAATAGAGAATTTTTTTTTTGGTTATTACTGTTTTTGTTGTTGTTGAACTAATTTTGTTTTTTGTTTATATATTGTAAGAGAACACGACCTTTTAGTATATATATCCTTTACCCGTTTCCCTTATCCTGGATGCATCGGCAAATCTGAAGTATCGTCGATATATCGGTATTCTATACTTCCCTAATTGTCAGTTAGCTTACGGCGACTAAATTGTAGATATTGTCCACAATACTGTCATCAACGGCACTTTATGTCGCTATTCGGGCATTAGCGACTTTATGAGAAAAAATTCGTTTATATAGTCGCCAATGACAACTTTAACCACAACGTTACCCATATGATCATTAACGACAGTGTGCATGACAAAGTCGTCGACGATTTGCATGGGCTGCCACCAACATGTCTTCAGTGATTTACTATGGGTCTTGTACGCGTCGTCGACGTTGGCTTGAAGACATGGCCAACTGGGATGTTTTGACACATTTGATTTACATGTATTCGCACAGTTGCTTAAGGCAGCTCATGCACATTATGGTTGGACCTTTGGTCTTCAAATGTTAACCAAGTTAAATATACATATACCTATTTAAATAAAGCGAAACCAGTGAATCATACATATTGTCTCTATGCAAACTCTTATTATTTAAATATACATACTTACTGTCGTAAATTTTAAATATATTTTACGGTTTTATGTGACAATTGAAGATCATTTCAATTTGAAAACTTATAAAAACATATCGAACCCTTACCGCAAAAAAAGCTAAAGCGTCATCATTTTAAATTTTCGTTTTTTTTAATAAATGACTTATCATGATCACATAAGCTACCGTTACGATTTTATAGCAGACAATTTTATCTCAAAAAAACCCTTCTCCTGTAAAATTTTGTTTTTGTCGCTTAAGCTTTATGGGTCGATAAGATTATAATTTGTAATTAACATTGGTTTTTTTCGCGTGCAGCTTTTTAAGTTTTTTTTGGGAATATTTTCATGCATATTTTAAACATGGTTTGTGCATATTTTAATTTGCCCTGATTATAACTTAATGTATTACAGTGGAATCTCTCATTATCGGGCATCAAAGGGACCTTTTATATGTGTCCGTACAAGGGAGATATCCTTTTAAAAGAAGAAAAAGAGGCAACAGCATCCGTCGAAAAGGGGTATCCCCTTAAGGTAGGTGCCCGTTAAGGGAAATAATATAATTTTAAAAATTCCTATTTTATATTTTTAATTAAAAACTTAATAGCGCAACAAAAAACCCAAGGAAATCTGCAGTTCTGACAACAAAAAATTAACAAATCATAGGTATATTTTTATTATCAACAACAGCAACATCATAATTATCATCAAGAACGACGGCAAAGAATCAACAACAACAAACACCCGCACACCACTACGACTCATTAAATTGCAAAGAACAAATAGCAAAAGCAAAAAAAACTCAGGCAACATCAAGAAAAAATTAAAAATATGCAAATTTATAAGTTATAAATCACTGCACAAGTAGCAGATGGGGATAAAACCGTAACTTTACTTTTAACCAATAAAAACAACAACGACAACTTACTTCGCAGTCAGAGATGCCAACTATTCAATGGCAAAACAAGCCGATCGAACAGTCAAAAAGAGCAAAAAAAAAAGCTAAATTTAAAAACTAAAGATTGTTCTTTTTTTAATCCTATAATGTCATTCCTAAAAATTAAAGGAATAGGACTATTACAAATAAACTTTATAAAATACATAACTGAAATTTAACTCATGGAATAAATTCGAAAAATTAAAAATGTTGAATATACATATAAATGTTTAATAAAATTATTACAGTACTTTTCGCTTATAGTCCATTCCGCTTAAAGGTCAAAAACGGATATTAGCCAAAACTGTCATATTCACATGCAGTTTTTTCGAATTTCATACAAATTATTTGTCCAAAGGCCCATTTCGCTTGTAGTCCAATTTCATTTAAAAGCCACATTTTCTTTTCATTCGAATATAATTCTTTATGCAAAAATGTTCGCTTATAGTCCACTCTGTTTTTTATATTTTTTAATCAACTGGTAAGATGTTTTTATTTACATTTTTCGTAATTATTATAAATGACAATTTCGAAATTTATATTACATAACATGGTGTCTTCATCTGACAATTTTTTGTCACAATAAACGTCAACCTTCATACAAAAAAAAAAAACGCTAACCAAAATATTAGAGATTTTTCTATATAGACGTTGAAAACCCCATGTAAAGAACCAATGAAATTGATATTTATGTTGTGTTTGATTTTGTCTTCCAAAGAATTAAAATGAATCTCATACTTAAGGCGTATGAAATATTGAAATTAATTGCATTTTTGTTTGTATTGAAATCTTTTAAAGCGTTTGAATTAATTAATGAAAAAGTATTTTTGTTTTAACTATTTAATTAAATTAAATCAATATTTTTGGGTATGTCTTAAATAATCTTTTGTTTTGTTAAAAAAAAAGAGTGGTTTTATTGAAGATAATAATTTTTATATAGTCCAAAAAGTCGATTATATGTACAAGGTTTTACTTATAATCCATAAAATGGCTTATAAAAAAATAGGTTTTAGTACAAATTGGCTTATAGTCCACAAAAGTTGTGGAACTTAGTAGTGGACTATAAGTGAAAAGTACGTACCAAGGTATATTTACACAAGGTAGACTCATTTGGGACTATAAGTGAAAAGTACGTACCAAGGTATATTTACACAAGGTAGACTCATTTGGGAGTTTCATACTGTGTGGCATTTACCAGCAATTTAAACTCTATTTTTGTCAAAATTGTCTTCATATAAATTTAACTCACACATGTACAAATTTTGGCTCATATACACGAAATTTGACATTGGTGTTCCAACTTAGGTAAACAGCTGACAAACATATGGGCCAACGAGTTTACCTTGTGTAAATATACCTTGGTACGTACTTAATAACTCTGTACAAATATTTACATTACAATATCTAATATTTCAATAAATATTTAGAATTAAAAATATGAACAGTCATTTTCAAAAAGTGATGAATTTGTTTCTTCTTCTGGCATATGTGTTTTTATATAAAATTTTTAATTTTTATATGTTTCAATTGAATTTATTTTTGCATTGCTAAAAATGGTGATATATCTGTTTAAGATAGTACAACATCGTTAAGTGGGGCGATACATTTCTTATGTTTTTTCCGTCTCCGAATGCAGTACTAATGAAAATGTTTAGCTTTTATTATTGAATTTTAATATTTGCATAAAGCTTTCCGGATCTTTTGTTGGTTTAATCCATGTTTAAAATACAGGATTTAATTCCCAAGCCTTTCTATACTTTTGACCGTTGCAAAAAAGTGTACACTTTTAAATATATAATGAACCAATGACGAAACAAGAGGGTAAAAACGGGAGGATTTTCGTTAGATGTAAAAAGTGTCAAACGTTCTAATATCACGTTTGAAAAGAGCCCCTGTTAGCTCTTTTTTAAAAAACGAGCTAACGGGAAAAATAACGAGCCAGAAGTAATTAAAAAGAGCCAAATCTGGCCCCTTAATAGCTAAGTTGGCATCACTGTTCGCAGTAAAACAAAATTGAGTAAATGAATAATAGTGAAAGCGAAGAGAGGGGAACAGACAGTAAACCGGAGTCAACAATGAAAATCATATAAAATGAATGTGACAACATCAACAGAAACAACAATTACGAACGTTTTTAATATTTTGGTTGTTGTTTTTGTTGCCGTCATAGCTACCCTGCAGTCAAAGTAACTAGTATTTAACTAGAAATACACTGGTTAGTTTTGACTCTAGACTAGATGCACCTTTGATTTTTTTTTACTTATCAAACTATCGTATTTATCATTTTAATAATATCAAATTTTAAAATAGTTTAAAACTAGTTGATTTATTTACAGTAAAAGTACTAAAAGAAAAACTAATTTTAACAATTCCCATCAATTTTTTTTTCATAGTTAATTACTGTTTTTAGTGTATTTATTAATTTTAGAACAATTCAAAGCACTAAGCCCAGGAAGCAGAGAGAGAATATATCGAGCCCCAATAGCAAAAATGATGTAACCAACAACATTTTAGATTTTTGCTTTTTGATGAAAATCGATCATTTTTGATCATTTGCATCATCTCTAAAAAGCTCATATCTCTGGGAAGTACCGTTAGTTAGACTTGAAGCAAAAATATTTTAAAAAAACCTTCTCCTGTAAAATTTTATTTTTGTTGCTTACATCAATTTTGCTATAAATTCGATAAATTCTCTCTCTAATATATTATAATTTATTTTCCTGTTACACCCACGTTTCACTTTTGTTAAATTCCCCTTTGTTTACAGAATTATAAGAAACTAGCAGAATGCCACAATATGGTTTCCGTCATCATTCCACATTGTAAATTTGATGTATTTAACTTAATAATTTTATCAAAAAGAATATGGGAATTTTCCTCCTCTTTATTTATTTTTTAAACATTAAAATAATTTTTCAACTCTAAAACCAACCAAAAATTTCTTGTAGTGTTTTTTTTTTAACAGACAAGTAAATTGTTTTTCATATGTATCTATTCTTGTAGAGTTGTTGTTCCTACAACATATTAAATCGTTTTTTTTTACCAACTTTTGTAGTGTTGCTGTTGTTTCTACCGAAATGTTATCATCTTTCTCATTTTTCGTCGACAACTAGTAAAAAACTAGTCCAAAACCTTACAATTAACGATTTGAGCTACAGGGGAGCTTTTGTTTTTATGAGCATTTTTATTCACATTTGGGGGATTCACAAGGTGTCATAAGTCTTAAAATAATAACATGAAAATATACGACTGTTGTGAACAACCCCTCATAATTTAGTGTGCTATTTTGAATTTAAGTCAGCTGATTTAAAACAAAAATAAAAAATAAATATTTACCAAAAATAAAAATATTTTTTAATTCTAATCCATGAATTAATAAATTAAATTAGATCTTTCCTGACTATTTTCCATTTTTCAGACGCAAACCACAAATAAATTTCATTTTGTTTGTTTACCAAATTTCAGAGTCCTAAGCCGATCTAATTTGAAGGCGCAAGTGCGTTGTTGCAAAAATTGCTAGCCGCAGTTTAGATTCGGATATTAGCCGGAAAAAACTATACCATTAACGGCGACGGCTACGAAAACTAATGCGGTTCGGCTCAGCGTAGGTCTCTTCTGATTAATTACGACAGCATAATAAACATACCAAGCAAAGTTCTATTAATTTAAGACACTTTTTGTTTACAAAGCAACAACAATTTTTTTAAACCATTGTAAAATGTAAGAACATTATGACAATATAACATGATAGCACACCTTGTGAATACCCCAATTATACTCATACCTGTAGGTTGTTTTTATTTTTTTTTTCTTTACTTTG
The DNA here is from genome assembly GCA_949318255.1 of Pollenia labialis. Classification (NCBI taxonomy): domain Eukaryota; kingdom Metazoa; phylum Arthropoda; class Insecta; order Diptera; family Polleniidae; genus Pollenia; species Pollenia labialis. The sequence goes on from OX439142.1 coordinate 79,139,186, forward strand.
TGTTTTTGTTGTTTTTTTTTTCAATTTGCGTTGCCTTTTAGTATTAGCAACCTAGATTTTTGCTATAGCACCAACAAAAAGTAGCACAAAATGGATTTAAATTTTAAAACGATGATCACAGAATGAACACTTTAGTAATATTTAGTGGGGTTTAATTGTTGTTTTTGTTTTTACTGGGGGGCTACTCTCTATTGCGATGCGAAAACAATTTAGATGCGGAAGCTAAATGCCAACTTGGCACTCTCTATCACTTTCGCAAAATGTTTTGAAAATAGATCAATACTGGCAACAAAAATGAAAGATGACGCAGATTGACGGTAATGAAGTGCTAATATATGTAAAAATATTTGAAATTGGAATGTTTAAATAAAATAAATAGTGATGATTTGGGAAAAAAAATAATAGATCCTTAAGACAAATGCGCAAACGCATTAAAGAGTACCAATCGCTAGATTTGCTACCATTTTCTTTCGCATCGCAATAGAGAGTAGCCCCCCTGCTGTTTTATAAAAACAAGTGCCCACAATTATTGTGCAGTTGTATTTTTGTTATTGCTGTTACTTTTGGGTTACTAGATGATGAAAGTTGACTGTCAACGTGAAAATATTTAAAAAAAGAAAACGTCTTAAATAGGACAGTAGTGATTTATTTTGTTCGCTTTTAACTGCCTGATTTCATTACCAGTGTTGTATATATGAAAGTAGGTAACAGTGAAAGTTTTCGGTATTTTTTTTTTTTTTTTGTTAAATTAAGGAAACTGAAAAAAAAACATGTTTAACTTAATTCAAGGACTTTTTATTTAACTTAAATTTTAAATACTTTTGTTTGTTAAATCTAGGGCACGCAAATTATGTTGTGAAAATTTCTGAAAATTTTATGTTGCAATTAATTTATTTTATCAAATATTTTTAGTTATAATTTTTTTTTTTATTTTTGGATTTCCAGTCTTATCTTTTCTCTTCACCTTTTTATATTTTATATATAAAAATAAATACAAATACAAATACACCTACAACCAACTTCAAGTTAAAAAGTGTGAAGAAAAGAGGAAGAATAGCATGTACTCTTTCCCTCTCACCAATAAACTCAGGCTTTCTGAAAGAAAACTTTCATAGTGTGAACCAAAGCTAAGGAAAGTTTAGAGCTTTCACTGTACCCAGACCTGTGTTGCCATTGTTGGTCTTCTGTCAATTACATTTTTTCAATTAAATATTTTTTGATATTACATAACAACATTTTCTGCAGTAATGTTGTTTATATAAGTTAACGTTTTATTTGTAAAAAAGAAAATTTTAATTTAAATTGTTTGTGATTGCTTTAGAGCAAAAATTAAATTAGGGCTAAAATGCTTGTGTATTATTGAAAACAAATGAAGATTTTTGACAACTTGTGCCAGTGCTGCCAGAATTTTTTGTGTTGCCAGAATAAATTTTTAGAAAAAATAACACATTTGCACAACAAATAAAAGTGGTAAGCTTACGATCAATCATAATATGAACTGCAAATTTACAACTTGCGATTTTCCACAATGGTCATCGTGATTACTATTATTGTTAATCTAAGATTTCTCTTAATCTAAGCTGACGATTTCTAAAATCGATCTACGAAATTCGTATATCAATCAAAACAGTTTGGTGTAAAGTCAAAGTCTTTCCTTTTGTTTATACAACTTTTATAATTTACTTTTAATACCCTTCATCAAAACCTACAACAAATGTGCCAAATGAACCATTCAATAACATAAAATTGAGATAAATCATGACAAAACATTTGTTTATGTCACAATCATAATGCATTCTCGATTATAAAACAAAACTTTGTTTTTTATCGCAACTTTATTTTGGCACGTAAATTCTTTTAGACAACAACAAACCAGAAAATTTTGTGATAAAACCCTCATTAAATTTAATGTTTGAAAAGCACACACACACACACCTTTATCCAAACATATTCGTTTTGAAAACTAAATATAAAATAAAACATAAGAATAATAAAATTAACAATGTCCTTGAGCATTAAATATTATAAGAATTTCTTTTGATAAAGTACACTAAACACGTAAGTGGGTTGTGTTTGAAAATGTATACCTGTGATTAAGTTTACTAAGATGCACTCATGAAAAATATATGTACAAGAAATTTAGCTACTGACATAGAATTATTGAAAGTAACATGTTTTTGTCATCTGACATGTCAAATTTCCCACTGCAAAGTCATCTGACAAATTTTCAATTAGACTGTGCTCTATTTTTTTCTGACAAACCATCCGTTAGAAATCTATGCCGCAAGGAAGCCGGCAGCGGCGGTGCATTATTGACGGAATCATTAGCCGGCTGAGGTTGTTATTTTACAATACCGATAAATGTATGTTATTTTAACCCTGCAAATAATAGGACCAGTCCAAACACGCGTGTAAAGAGTAGCCCACAAGGGACTAGGACTAGTCCAAAAGTAACCCAAACGTATGGAAAAACATGGTCTATTTAACATTACAATGTCCTAGGGCAGGACCATATATCCCATCTTTGGACTACAAAGGAGTAGTTTTAAAACTACTCCATTGTGTACACAAAAGGATTAGTTTTAACTTCATTTAAAAACGAAAACATGTCGTTAAAAAACGAAGACATGTCGTCTCATACAAACACTTTTTAACAATGACATGGTCCATGCTTGCATTACATCGGACCAGTCCATGGAGTACTCCATTTCATGAAATTGGATCAAGTGGTCCAATAATATCGAAAAGGAAATGTCCCCCCGCTAAATTATAAAAATATGTTTGGTTTATCTCGATAATGCAAGAATTCACAATATTTTTTTATATGCACAAAATTTAAGGAAATCCCATCAAGGTTTTTTTTTTATTGAATCTAACGAAATTTTCAATAAGTATCCAAATCTTAATTCTAATAGTTATTTATTAGATATTTCCAATGAAACATCTAGCTTACTGTATTCAAAAACTTATTATTCTACATTCAATCCCAGCAGGTGTCATCTATTTATATCCAAAGAATAAACGTTTGACTTGAAAATGCGTGCGGTTGAATTATTAATAAGCCTTAGTATATGCAATATTTATGTGCATATGTGTTATATGAATCAAAATTCGATTAGTTTTGACGAAAACACAGATTTGTCGGGGAAAATCCTGATTTCCTTATCTAAAAGATAATTCAACATACCACAAAACGTTTTTAGGAAAGCATTTATTGACTTTGTTGTAAACGCATTTGAAGAGGCTTCAAAGGATATTGATAATGACATTGAGGTGTCAATTGATGCGAAGGCACTATCATCAATAGTTCTAAACCTAAAAAATTGTGTAGGAAATAGAGCTGTTATAAAATTCTGGCCAAATGCAAAACAAACGCCTTGCTTTTCCCTCAAATCAAACAACTCAATTTTAAAAAGCAACAAAGTGCCATTAATACAATAAGTTGTATCATTTGTTAAAGAAACGGCAAATTTTTTTAAATATAATCATCCCAAGGGAAACGCAGGTTTAGCAAATTATTTGGGAGCCAAACTCTCTACATTATGCGAGACCAGATGGTTGGACCGTCACGACTCAATTTTACACTTTGCAACAAGTGTACATCATATAGTAGAAGCTTTGGAAAAAATATGAGTGGAAAGGTTGAGATACTTCCAGGGCTGCCGTTTTTGGTTGTTTCTAACCCAAATTGGTTATATTGTTTTTCAATGTGGAGATGTGAATATTTTTTTCATTTTGGTTACTTTTTTGTAAAATAATAATGCGTACGAATATGTTTTTCTTGATACAATTATTAACGAGCTCGAATAATTTGTAGGTACTGTGTACTACGATTTTTTCATTATTTGTTACCAAGGAAGCGAAGTTTTTTATAATTTATCGAAAACAAAAAATCCCTTTCAAAACAGCAACCAAATAATTTTTTAAGATTTTTGCTAAGAAAATATTGCCATTTGTGACTTTTATATCAAAAACGCAATGTTCTGAAATCGAAAACAAATGAAGTTTTAATCAATGGGAATTTTAAATTATTTTTTTTTTAATGAGCGTTGTTTTTCTTGATTTTAAGAGTAGTAAAGACTTAAGGTAGGAAGTGCATAAAATCATGAGGAATCGATTTCAGAAAATTTGTTTTTGTATTTCTAAAAACCTAAATTCAGAAAATTAAACTTATTTTCAGAAGTATATTTTTATACAAAATTGAAAATACACATAACAATATAATTTAAAAATTTATAGAATTTTCTTTAAGAAATGGCTGTAAGTTTTAAGAAATTTGAAATTTTACTGTTGATAACTTGTCGGTATGTATATTTTTTAAAATAATTGTTTGGTAAAAAAAAACATTGGACTGTCAGTCATATACGTTACGAAAGGCGAATTTGTTTATATTTGCCTCAATATTTTTCAATGATTCACAAAATATATCAAAAAGAACCATTTTGAAACAGTTATTTATAATAAGAATTAAAAATTTTAAATAAAATCGCCAAACAAAAATTTCCATCGAAATTAAGAAATCGCCACATTTGACAGTCATGCCAATAACAGCTAAAAAGCGGAAAACAATTTTCCATTTTTGTTATTTATAACTGGCATATTAAAAAATATTCCATTATTATCTTTCAATATACTGAATTTTGTATGGAAATTTTACTGTTTTTTTTTCACGAAAAAAGTCTCAAATAAATTAAAACTTTTTTTAAGTTTCTCGTAAGTAAAGCACAATAACCACAAAAGTAGAAGTTAAAATAAAGTAAAACACAAATATATGTACAAAGAAACTCAAGCCTAAAGCCTTAGTTGCTAGTGCTTTAGCTTTAAGATTTATTGTGATTTTAATTATAATAAATATCTAAATTAATAAAAAATAAAGAAACATTAAGACAATCATATAAATTAAGTCACTTGTAAAGGCCCAGCTATAATATACATAAGCTAGCTTGAGCAACTGTACAAATACATGGTATTCATAAGTGTGAAACCATATTCAACTTAAGAAAACTTTTTGTTAAATTTTTTTGAAAGTGTCATTTGCTTAAGAAAAGTTCGAAACTGGGGCCTGATTCTGGCAGTCGTGATCGAAATTTGTTCAGTGTTGTAAAGCAATAATTTGAGTATCACAATACGGAACAAATAATTTCGATTCGTTCAGTACCGACTCAAAGAATTAGAAATAAAATTGCTTTCGAATCGAAAAAGTACTCGATCACGACTGCCAGAATTAGGCCCCTGATCGCAATTACATACGAATCAAATGTTTATTGATTTTGTTTTTTAAAATGCAAATCTGAAGGCCCTACATTTTTTCAAAATAAAAGTTTAGTGCCTGTTTCTGAAAACAAAATAAAATGGAAGTGATATGTGCATGATTAAATGCTGCTAGCTTCTCTGTGGTATATTCATTTTCATTACGCTGTTTTCGAAAACAATTTAAATAAAATATGCAAGCAGTTAAGGATTCAAAACAATAAATCTTTATCAAGCTTGCTACGAATTTGTTCACTTAAGTTACCGTCCGAAAATACATCTTTTGTATGGCAATATAAGAAAACTTAAATTAACCACTGTTGAATCCTTTTACAACGTCTTTAAATTGGCAAAAGTTTTCAGCATAATAATAATTGCTTTCACCCACGTCCCCCATCTGGTTGTTATAGGCTGTGGAGGAGGACATTAAGCCGGATAATTCTTTTTATATGCGGCAACACGCGAATGTGCTTTAGAAAATAATTTTCCCATAAGAAATCAATAAATAAATATCATCGAAGTTGTCTTTTACCTCTTCTGCGGAAGGGTGCATGGCAAAATAAAGCAATTAAAACAAGGTTTTTTAAAATATGCAACAAAAATATGCAATATCAGCAATATATGCAAAAATATGCATTCAAAGCAAAATATGCAAAATTATGCACTAACAAATCGATGCCATTTTACTGCAAATTTCTTGATTCGCAAAGATATTTTGTATATGGTAATCTCCGAATGACGAGAACAAATATGCATTTGCATAAAAATCCGCGCCCTGGTTATAACCTTTGAATTGCAATGCAACTTAAAATAAATTTTAATGATTTTCGCATTTAATAAAAGGCATTTTAAATTTGGTTATATTTTTTTTCATTCGGTAACTTTTGCAAAAATTTTGGTTGTAAAAATTTAATTGGTTGTGGCAGCACTGGATACTTCATCAAAATCTGCGTTCAAATCGAGGTTCCAATGACATTCAAAATGTTGAAGATTACTACCGAGTTGTAGGTTACATTCCTCTTATTGAATATTTTAGAAGATCTCAAAACACGTTTCCCAAAAGATATCCTAAATGTATTGAACATACCTAAACTTCTACCTCAAAGTGTAATCAAATCAAATACAAATACAAAACTTTTAAAATCACAACTAGCTGATGAGCTGATTATGTTTGATAAAAGAGATAGATAAACACCTACTAACATCTAAACTTGAGTCTGAACTGTTGCATTTGCAACAAACATGGAAAATATCTGAAAATCTATCAGATAACGTTGTAGATGCTTAAATAAACTGTGATGAAGATATCTATTGAAATCTAAGAAAAATATTTAAAATTTTCGTTTCAATGCTCATCAGCAGGGCAAGTTTAAAATGGCACGAAAAATGGAAAAAATAAACATGTTGTTTAAGAAACATTTATTTTATTACGTTTTTATTGTAAGTACAATAGTATGTTTCTTCAAATTGTCAAAAAAAAAATTCTGGGGGCAAAACGTAAGAATTTGGAAGATGTTTTTAATACATTTTTATTCTAATTTTTGTTATAAAATTCTTGCGTTTTGCGTCTTCGATTTCTAGAACACCCCTGACAATCTCCTGTTAACACATGAAACAGTTTTATAAATTAAAAACACTCTTTCAACATCACAAGATGTAAATGGAGCATAATTGAACACTAAAAGTTCAGATGGAGAAAGGTTGTCAATAAATTCATCCGTCTCACTTTCATTAAAACAAAATTGTGAGAAAATCGATTAAAACACTTTTTTAAAATTTAAATGCCAAGCCATATAGATTTTTCTGGAGTATTGAATAATTTACCACACGTATTACGATCTAAAACGTTTTTAAACTTTTCAACAAAATGTTTTTTACTGACATCTTGTATTATTTTACTTAGCACGCAATTAAGCCAAAGCTTTCATTCATAGAAATCCCTTTCGTTTGTAACTTCAAGAGGCTTGAGCAGATGCATTGAAAGTACTTTTTACGTCCGATTTTTGCATTATTCAGTTAGCATTTCTAATAGATTCTGCCTCATATTCGCAAAGCTTATTTAAAAATTTTTTTCTAGGTTTCAAAAAGGTATTCTTTGGCAAGCTGGACCAAAAATTGCTTTTTAAAACAATAATTGAAGAAATGCCAAAAATGGCATATGCCATAAAAAACTTGCCCGTCTCGTCAGTAATGCTACTAAAGAGGTCATTTCCTACCCGTCGTCTAATAAAAACATAGCTCAGATAAACAATGACAGAAGAAAGACTGTACTATCTAAATTTGCCTCACAAGGAAATCATAAATTGCTTATTTAAAAAAATTAATTGATATTGAACTAATCTTATATTTCATTAAACCTTATTGTTGAGTTTTTATGTTAATATAGTATACACATATTAATTTTAATAAACTTTTAAAAACAAATTTTTTTACTTTTTTGTATCAAAAAAAAATGTTCTCCCCCCTAAGGCTCAAGCTGTATCCGCGCCTGCCCGGTTATAAGTTAAGGTATTTGCAATACTATGGTGAAGGATATATATGATTCGGCACAGCCGAATATAGTACGTTTGATTGTTTCAAATCTTATTAATATTTATTTCATATATTAATATCTTGCGCTGGTTTTTTTAATTAACTTAAATTACTCTACTTGAATTTTTTAATTTTATCGTGAATTAAAATTCAATGTTCGTATCGGATATCGGTATCGGCAATATTTCCTTTTAAACATCGGTATCGTATCGGCAAAAAGGCGTATCGTTGCATCCTTTTTTTAAATTGTTTATTTTTATTCAAAACTTTAAAGATATCTCTGAAACTACTGGGCAAATTAAAAACGAAAGTATTAAAGCTTATCGTTGCTGAATTTTTAATTTTTTTTTTTACTGAATATGGGGAACCGTTTTCAAGTTATTCCAATATATGTTGCGGAAGTGCCTTCATTTTGGACATAACGGAATATCTCGAAAATTCAAGCTGATAGAAAAAAACTAAGTGCTGATTTGGATTCAGCTCCCCAAACTATCTTAAAACTAAATTGAGTTCTTAATCAACACAAATCTTGTTCCCTTGTGTAATGAAAAGGAATTTTATTAGGTCGTGTTAGCCATCGGGAATGAGACATTTTGTCTGGATATTTGTTTTCTAAATTACTTTACAAAAGATCTGTTATACAGTTTCCAAAAAATGTCTGTAGTCCTGGTGTACCACCGTCAACGCGTTGAAAGATCCCAATAAAAAATTTTATTATGGTATTTAATGGTACATTTAAGCGCACAATTATGCGCTACGCAATAAGACATACAGAGATGCGGTAAGAAATTGAAGGAGCTCTGAACAAGTTTCATTAAAAAAAAACAACATTTCAAGTGCCACGGCATTCCCTTACTACGAAGCAGGTTTGTAAGGGAGAACATAAAAAATAACTGTAAAAACCCATTCAGTGTGAAAAGCTGGTAGCTACGTTCATCAGTTTTTATATGCGTTGAATAAAGTGCTTTTTGTATCAAAAATGTTTTGCTTCAAAGTGAGAACTCTCTAAAATTCATGTCTTCCGTAAGCGGTGTGGTAAGCGAAACTCCTTCATGTCTCCCTAACAAACCTGCTTCGTTTGAAGTACAATTTTTTATTGGGATGTGTCTGAATAGCAGCTCATTCATATGCATTTAAAAATTATGTACTCTTTATTTTCGTACTAAAACCCCAATAAGTTGCAATAAACATTGCAAGGGTAGTAAGATCTGCCGAGGCATTATCCACCAAAATATAAAGAAGAGGAGACATAAGCGGAAACATGAGGCATTTTTGCCTGGAGATTTGTTTTCCAAAAGTCAAAAACACAGAAAACAAGGATAGCTATTTAAGAAATTTGGATTAACTTATTTAAATTTTTTGAGTGTAATTTAGTTCTAAAGAAATATACAAAGGTTTTTTGCATATGCGTATGATAAAAACTAAAATTCCAAGAACATGACTAAAATTGTTAGAATACTGACTAATTTAAGTTGTGTGCTTAAGTCACTTGGCTGTTGTAATTCGTTGTAAGCAAAAATTACTTATTTAGCATTTAAGGTAAATAACACCAAAAACGGATTAAAAATTTTAGATTTAAGCCAGAAAAATTCTTAGAACCAGGGGTAAAAATATTTAATACAAAATATTTTACAAACCTTAGCTAATCCTTCTTCTTTTTGCATGTCTACCTGGGTTTTGTATAAATTGGTAGCATTTTAAAGGTATTTTCAGCAGTGTTAAAACAAAACTTCTCGAGTTCGTTACCAACATTTAGAATTCGAATAAATAAAATGCGAGCTGTAGGTTAAGTATTCTTCCGTTTTCGTATTGAACTCTAAATAAATTTATTTTATTATATTTGTAGTTACAACTAATTTTCTTTGTCTCTTTGGTGAGTTACACATGGTGCGGTTTAATTTTATACAATCTACGTGAAAGTCTTCACTCAAAACTCTTTGGCCATGGACTGGATGGTAAAACCAATCAAAATTCTCCCATAACCAATATTAACAATCAACAACAAACAAGTAAAATGTCAACTAGTCATCATTTACAAAATGGACAACGCGGTGATTATGGTCATATTGGCAAAAATAATGGTTATAGTACGGACTCATCATACTTTAACAGCCACCATTATAGTGCTGATGGTTTCCGTGGTGATATGGGCAGTGGCATGTCTGCACACAAAATAATGAAACAAGAAAGTTTGAGGCGCCGCGATGATCCCAAGTTTGGTTATCATCATGACACCAATATTTTTGGCAATACTCAAGGTGGAAGTGGAGCACTATATGCAAGTTCTTCCAGTTCTTCTGCTTCTTCAACTAGTTCGTCAGAAGTTGTTGGATTATCTACATCAGCTGGCAGCAATAGCAGCAGTAGTAGTTCAAGTAGTTCAAATTTAGTTGGCGGTGCAGGTTTAAGGCCTTGGAATCATCGTTATTAACAAGCAATGATTATATTGTGAACTTGGTATTGAAAGATGAATTTAAAATAATATAACAAGAATTTAAGAAAATTTTTAACTGTTTCGTTTTAATTCCATATTCTCGAAATTTTTACATTTCAAGCTTTCTTACACAACTTTTAAGTAAATAAAAGACACTCTATTTAAATTTAATCTTTATCTCCACCTTTTTTTAAATATAATTGTCAGGATGTTACACAAAACAGAGTGCGATTTAAATTCGTTGGTTAAATTATACCTTCGTTTTGGAAGCATAAACTTCCAGAATTAAGGCCGGCTTATTCTTGAGCTATAACGAGATCGTCGCACGATAAAGCCCTTGATTGTATCTTAATGCATTAGCATTAAATTTTCTCATTCACTTTCTGGAACTCTCGCTTTGTCAAATGGTGACTCAGGCTGGGTTTTTGAGATCTCAATTAAACTAAGTTCAGTTAATCTAAAAACAGATTGTTGCCGCCATTACAAAGTTTGTATACAAAATTTTTGACGGAACAGCTTTGTTTTGCTTAAAATGTTGGTTTTTGATGAAATAATAAAAAAAAATTACATTTCGCGGGAAAAATTCCAATTTCAGTCTACGTTAAACTAAGTTAAAACTTAATCCACATCTCAAAAACCCGGCCTTAAGATATCAGGAAGGTTTCTCGTAATTTTCATTTTTTTTAGCCCAACAAACCTGTTTGCCTGATTTCCCTTTTAGATTCACCGCTGTTAACATGCTGAAAGAGCATTTCACGCTTGTCCCACACCAGCACAGCCTTAAGGAATCTCCTAGCATGACAGCGTATTTTCTATGATAACTATACTGGTCGCTTATGGCCTTAGCGACCGCGTCTGTTTACTCTTTTTTCAGCTCTAGATTTATCTTAAGTATTTAATTCCGTTGACTACTCAATGCCTCATTAACTCCACAGTTCCTAATGATGTCAAACGTTGGGTTACCATTTATGTCTGTAGCAAGTGTTTGAGTGGTAGCAAGGTGTCTGCATTCTGCCTGTACATAATGATAAAATATTCCACCACCTGGCCACCATTGCTGTAAAGTAAGTGAAAGTTATGGTCAGTGTCACTTTTCACTTCAACAACTTTCAACATCTCAATCGAAGGCTACCCTATTCCTACGGTAATGAACGCAAAAATCTTAGGGTTTGTTTTCGGGTTCCTACTTTACTTCTTTCTACTCGCTCGACATTTAGATCAAATAAAATAGAATAGAAATATTATAGTGGCAAGAACACGGAGAGAATTGCTGCGGCATATAAAGCAATTGGTCGCTTTCTTCCCATTTATCTTACCTTCTCTGCTTTTTTTGGATATTATTAATTTATTAAGAACTTCTTAATAACGTTGTCGTTAGTCAATTTTCCTACCAATTCTGTAATTTATCTTACAGTTTTACCCTCTAAATTTAATTTGTTTTATTAATTACATAACCTGGACCGACAATTGCCTTCGATTTGGAGCCATTCGTAATCGCCCCTATTATATAAGTCGTTTTCGCAGTCGACGACAATTTTAAGTTGTTGTCACATCAAGTCGACGTCTACATCACTTCGACGTTTATTTGGTATTTTCTAAGAATGTTGTATCGATGTCGATTATTTATAGGAAATTTAATATTTCTTCTGATATTTAGTGTTTGTTTTTTAAATTATTAAAAAAAATAAACTTAAAAAGTTTGTAATTAATAAGATTTTGTTTGTCGTGGTTAATTCTTAATTTTAATTCTAGATAAATCCTATTAATTAAAAATGTATTCCCAAAAATTACTTTGATAATAAATTTTCAAGTGTACGGCATAAAAAAACTAAACTGACAAGTTGCTTTAGTTTGATTTTCTTGCAAAAACATTAAAGCCACTTGTTTTTGTTTTTATTTTATTTTTTCTTAACCCACTTACAACTACAATTAATGTTAAGAGAATTCCAACCAATTGTTGTGGAGAATGTAACATGCAGTCTACAACTGACATAAAATGCTTAACTTTAACACTAATAAGTATAGACTCATCATGTTAGCAGAAAATCATGTCAGTTATAGACGTTTACTCCATTCAATAGAACATGATATTTAACTTTAAAAGAATAAATTAATTACACTGGTTTACAGCCAAAAAATACCAAGAACGCCACATGCCTAGATAAGTTAATTGGGACCTCCTGAACACGAAAAACGCTGTAATTTTTTTTTTCTAAGTACCGTTTTTTAGATAACGGTACTTTTGTGTTTTTCGGTGTATGGTCCCACTCAAACCCTTGTGGAGCCCAGCCGAGAAGTCCGATCGAGATAAATGGTACATCGTTGCAAAGGTAATTGAATACCTTTTCTGTCGATATGTCGGAAATTTCTATCTGATAAGAACTGGCTGAGTTATGATACCTCAAAATTCAAAATTTGCCTATTTTTTACGTTTTTTTGAAAATTTTTCATTTTTATTTCGTTTTTTTTCTACGTTATAGTAAAGATCTGGAATGTTTTATTTTTTTACCTAATAGTTTATTTAATTACCAACATTTTAAGTGTAATTTGAAAAAAATCGGATAAAAAATAAAGTTTTTATTAAGGATTTTGTGGAACGACAATATTTTCATCTTCATTGCTCACACACTATATTCGGCGTAAATTCAAAAAATTTAAATTAAAATGACGAGCGACTTGAACTGTTGCGTTTTTTTCGGATGCATATTCGGGAATGAGGAACCAACAATAGTCCGCCATCATTTGTTCGTCCCACCAGCCTTTGTAACGTCTCTCGATTTCTTCCATTTCTTGGTGAAATCTTTCACCTTGTTCATCACTTTCGGAGCCCAAGTTCGTGGGGAAAATATCCAAATGACTGAATAAGAAGTGTAATTTAGGTGTCATATTTGAACCTTAAGGTTAAAAAGAATAAATTTTAAAATGATAAAGGCCTTTTTGATATACACCTAATTCTCTTTTTACACGAATTATTTTTACACGAATTTTCATTTAACACGAGTTAAAAAGTTAACATTTTTCTCTTTTTACACGAATTGTTTTGTTTTAACACGATTTTAAATATTCTACAAATTCTTTTTATAAATTTTTATTTTTTACAATAAATAAAAGTACAGCAAATAAAAGTTGTTTATGTTTAAATTAGTTTTCCTTCTTTATATTAATGAATTTCTGATATTATTTTCTTTTTTCCAAATCATTATTTTTTTTTTTATAATATATGTATGTATTTATATGTATTTAAGATATTAAAATGTGTAAGCACGTTAAATAAATTCTCAAGTAAACTTTAACAAAAATTTTTTATTGTTGTTTATTGTACTTTTACGTTATTTTTTAGGTCTGGAACCAATCTACTATTTTCACCTTTGGCTAGTATCTTTTTTTACACGAATTTTTTTACACGAATTTATTGGGAACGTATCTATCGTGTAAAAAGAGAATTGGGTGTACATGTTTTCACTCAACACTTACCAATGGCATTAAATTTTTGCAGTAATGTATCGATCTTCTCTGCGTAATCAGGACTTCTGTAGTTTCCCAAAAAGTTGTGAACGATGTCCTGGAATGCTTCCCATGCCTCCAAATGAGCTGGACCTAAACACTCATTAAATGATTGGTCACCGTACAGAGCCCGAATTTGAGGTCCATCAAATATACCAGCTTCAATTTTGCTCGCTGTGGCGATTACAATAGTGGGGATATTGTGCTCCTGAGACACGTGTTACATATTACCGTGATCGCAGCAAACAACTTGCACTTTTCTTCGCAAAAACGGCAAACTTTTGTTTTTGTGCCAACATATGTGGCCTTTTCAATGATCTCCAACAAAATTATGACCCAGTGGAATGGCGTCTTTTTATGGATGGAGGCAAGGATAGTTTGAAGGCAGTCTTGCTTCATAAAGGGAATACGAAACCATCAATTCCAATCGGATATGGAAAATACATAAAGGAAGCATATGAAGCAATGAAAGAACTTCTCGATCTCATACATTATGACCAACATCAATGGAAAGTTTGCTCTGATTTTAAATTAGTTGCCATACTATCTGGATTGCAAGGGGGCAATACGAAGTTTCCCTGTTTTCTATGTCTATAGGACAGCCGTGACCGTCAGAATCACTACACCCGAAAAGTTTGGCCCGAGCGAAGAGGACGTACGCACGGAGAGTACAATATCAAAAATGACCCACTCATTCCTCTGGAGAAGATAATACTTCCTCCATTACATATAAAGCTTGGGTTATTTACAAATATTGTAAAAAAGTTGCCAAAAGACAGTCTTGCCATGAATTACCTTAAACAAAAATTTCCGAGAGCCACAGCGAGCAAAATTGAAGCTGGTATATTTGATGGACCTCAAATTCGGGCTCTGTACGGTGACCAATCATTTAATGAGTGTTTAGGTCCAGCTCATTTGGAGGCATGGGAAGCATTCCAGGACATCGTTCACAACTTTTTGGGAAACTACAGAAGTCCTGATTACGCAGAGAAGATCGATACATTACTGCAAAAATTTAATGCCATTGGTAAGTGTTGAGTGAAAACATGTATATCAAAAAGGCCTTTATCATTTTAAAATTTATTCTTTTTAACCTTAAGGTTCAAATATGACACCTAAATTACACTTCTTATTCAGTCATTTGGATATTTTCCCCACGAACTTGGGCTCCGAAAGTGATGAACAAGGTGAAAGATTTCACCAAGAAATGGAAGAAATCGAGAGACGTTACAAAGGCTGGTGGGACGAACAAATGATGGCGGACTATTGTTGGTTCCTCATTCGCGAAGATGCATCCGTAAAAAAACGCAACAGTTCAAGTCGCTCGTCATTTTAATTTAAATTTTTTGAATTTACGCCGAATATAGTGTGTGAGCAATGAAGATGAAAATATTGTCGTTCCACAAAATCCTTAATAAAAACTTTATTTTTTATCCGATTTTTTTCAAAATGTTGGTAATTAAATAAACTATTAGGTAAAAAAATAAAACATTCCAGATCTTTACTATAAACTAAAATTAATTTCAATAAATGAATAGAACGACGAAAAAACACAACTTAATTCTATTTGCAACATACATATTAACTAAATATATGGTTTATTTTAAATCATTTTAAATAAGATTTATGTATTTGAAAAGAAAACCATAAACATTAAATTTCATCCAAAAAACAATAGGTACCAAGTAAAAAATTAGGGTTTTTTGAAGCACATAAGAGAAAAAGCGCGTAATCGAACGCGTTTATAAGAGAGCTCTTATACAGCAGTAAATGACAAAGAATAAAATATAAAAAAGCTGATATTTTAGTGCTGACAACGAAGGTTTTAAAGCGTAAAAAATAAAAATATATCATGGTTAGCGAAAATGATTAAAAAAAATGCATTTAAACAAGAAAAGCAAAACATACATGAATATGTTTATATAGTAGTTAGCTCTTAAAAAAGCACTTTAGGAGTGCTTTGTTTACATGTTGAAAAAAAAAGAAAATAGTCCTTCAAACCGGGAACACCCCATACAAAAATCAGGCATCCCATCAGCAGGTTTGAAGCGATTTGAGATATGAATTCATCAGCCCAATTATGAATAAAAACTCGCCGGGAGTTTTCTCCCTTCTCCCATTTTTTCTATGTTAACTCAATTTTAAAAATGTGAAAAGGGAAAAAACTCCCGGGGAATTCGAATTCATAATTGGTATGATATAAATCCTGTTCCTTTTGGAGCACATTTTTTACTGGGTAAATACCTAAATAGAATTAAACTAAACGGTTGAACAAAACTATCATTTCGTTTTCATAAATTATTTTAATTTTATTAACCATTTTTCCGAATGTGCTTCTATGAGTTGAATTTCGATTTGAAAAGCTTTTTTACAATAGTTCTATTCCCTCAATACTTCACATACTTTTTGCTTAGGCCAACCTATCGTTATTTTCGATATTTTAAGACTATCGATAGTTCCCCAGCACTAGTGCATACTACAAAGTTTTTTTTATATAAAAAAGTTTTTCCTAAAAACCGGATGTCTCCCATTTGGTTTATGAATCGACTAAACATTATTGGGAATCATGATTTTTTTATAGTTGTGAATCATAGAACGTTGAAATAGTAAAACACCATAAAAAATATTTTTTGTTTTAACAGCAGGTATATTTTTTTTAACAAATGAGGAATTAAAAAAATAATTACCTGAAATTCTGCTGTTTCTATGTTCATGCTTGGTTTCGAGCAGTTTTTCTTTCATTATACCTTTGTATAGCTGCAGTATACGCTTCACCCACTGTGCGTTTACGCCAAATTTCAGATTTATCATGTTTAGGTTTGGGTGCAGACAATTCTTCTGCTACTAAAGCCGTACCACACTTTTTCTCGTCTTTATTACATTTTTCATTTTTATTTTCTGGTTGTTCTTCCGGTTTAAGGGATTTAAAATTGAGAGCTATTGTATTACAGGGATTTTTAGAAATTTTCGAGCCTTCAATCTCTTTTTTCAAGTCTTTGCTTATGTTGTTATCTGTTCTATCTTCATTTTTATTTTCTGCTTCATTTTCAGATTCTGACGACGAATCATCTATGCTAAAATCTGAATCTGCATCTATGTTATTGGTTATATGTACCTTTTTACTCTGATCCTCTTTTAGAGAACTATCTTTTTCTTCCTCATCTTCTGAAGCTTTTCTTTTACGATAAGCTCTTTGCTGTGATGGCTTGCCCGATTTTATAGGTCTATAAGCCACTTCATCGTCTTCACTACCTACAGCATTTTTGATTTCTGGTTTTAACTCTGGCTTTTTAACCTCTTTAGAAGTTCCCAGTTGTTGTTCATACAAATGACGATAGAAACCATCTATATCTTTTTGTTTTGTTACATCTCCTATAGCCTCTAAGTAGTCATCTCTTTTGTTTTGCTCTTCCAATTTCCGCATTTCTTCCAACTTTTTGCGGTAAGCGGATGTAACAAATGCCTCTTTGTCATTAAATTCGTCTCCTTCAGCTTCACGCTCTTTTTGGACTTGTCTTTCGACTCTTAGCTCATTTTCTAATTTACGTCTTTCGGCTGTCTCCATAAGTTTTGCTATATATCGCGCCTTTTTTGGTTCTTTACTTTTAACTTGTTTTTCTTCTTCACGTTTATTCTCCATTTCGTCGTATAACTCGTCATACTGGAATATAGTGGGATCCTCTGCTAATGCCTTCTCCTGTATAGTTTTCGCCTTACGTCTTTCCATTAGGCTAGGGCCCATAGGAACCTTTTTCAATGGCATTTGCGGCGGTGCATTGTCCTCTGACTCTGAACTAGTCTCATCGAATATGGAAGGTTTTGTAAATTCACGTGCTACTTCTCGAGAGGCTGCTTGCTTATGTTGTCCTGGCAGTATTAGACCATATCTATAGATAGGAAAAATAATTTAATTGTAGAAAAAATTGATACTGTAAAAGTTTGTTACTGTTTCGCCATTTTTTTTTTAATTTTACTTTTGTTTGTTTACTTGCAAGGTATATTTACACAAGGTAAACTCGTTGGCCCATATGTTTGTCAGCTGTTTACCTAAGTTGGAACACCAATGTCAAATTCCGTGTATATGAGCCAAAATTTGTACATGTGTGCGTGTGTGTAAATATACCTTGTTTACTTGTTAACAGATGGTGCGAAGTTGCATTGCTTATTACAGGGTTGTATGTAAAAGCAATATTGACAGTGAAGATAAAGAAACACTGGGATTTTAGGAACAATTGTACTTAATTTGGTACTATCGAAACTTTATTAGTACCCCTACAAGAAATGCATAACCAAAACTAAAAAAATTACTAACACACCGCAACAATTTTACATTTGTTGTTCCACTCTAACATATATGTTAGAATGGTACAACTAACTAACTAACATTTAAAATAATGCCATTTTAATATATTTTTGTCATACGCGTGTAAAAATTTGTGAATTTCTTAAATTTAATATTTGCGATTGATATTGAAGAAAAAAATCAATTAAATAAAATTTATAATTTGTAACTAAAGTAGTGAGTAAAAAAATTACTATAAAAAAAGTGGCACCGCCAAAAAGATGTAATCAGAATGCTTGTGGTAGAGGGCGTACTGATGGCGGCTTCAGGGGACGTGGTTCTGGATTAACAGGAAACAAAAAGGTCGTTTTCAAAGGAGTGCTCGTTCAACAGGTAGCGGTCATTCGGTGGTGGATTTGGCCAGGATAATCGTTTAAGATTTGGTGCAGATAATTAAGGAACAAAAATAATTATTAAAAATCCTGATGGCTTTTCAAGTATGTATTTAATTGTTAACAAAATAAAATGTCTTTTTAAGATCTACGATTAATTGATTGGGCACACGTATGTTTACCTACATTTCCAGACCCATGGAAGAAGTGGAACGTTAAAGAGCAGCCACAGAAATAATGGTACGTGGTATTTACTTTTCTGAAATTTAATATTAATGCACTTCGATTATATTTGTTTAATAAAAAATTTCATTTAAAATGAAAATTAAAAAAAAGTGTTTTTTTTATAAAGGTTAGTATTAACCAATTTTTACGTTATAAATAACTAGTTAGTGATAGTCAATATTTACGTTATGACTAACTAGTTAGCATTAACCACTATTTTGGTTATCATTGACTAATAAAAAGCAGGAGAGTAAGCAGTACAAATATATGTTCCGTAGTCGAGTGGAATTCATTAGTTAGAAAGGGAGGCAAAATCACATGTACACAAGAGTTTCGGTTAGTTTTTTCATTTTGCTCTTAATTAACTAATAGAAACTTTACCCAATATATTGGTCAACACTACCGGTCATATAACTAGTAAAATGACCGGTAGTCTTCTTGTAGGGACTTTAGTGCATATAATCCTTTTCTGGTACAATTAAAAAAAAAGACCCACGAAGTTTCATCATATTACGTTTACGGGTCAAACGAAAAAAAATATGCCACTCGATTCAGAATTCATACAAAGCGAAATTAAAATTTAATTTCCCTTGTGGGCCGTTTGATCCCTTTTTCTTAAATAATGTATAAGGCTACCCGTAAATTTGCAATACTATTGCTCAATAATTTTTACTGTACAATTAATTTGCCTGTTGCATATCATATTAGTAGGTGACACAATATAATGGATAAAATCAAAAATCTTTAGATATATATATTTTATGGATATATTTTTTAATGTGTTGTACAATACGCACATGAGTGCGTTGGTTTTGCTGAATTGTTCATGTATTAAATAAAAAATTTTGCCATAAATTTTATAAGTCAAATAACAACAGCAATAAAATACTCAATAATATTGCAAATGTAATGGTACCTGAAGGAATAGCAACATTTTGAGGGAAATACTGTTTTTTTTCTTATGCTATTCCCACAAAGGCCTTCGCCTGTCTGCAGGAGACCATATTCTCTGCCGTGAATCGAACATGTAACCCCCACACTGATAGACTAGCTCACTGCCAGCTAGTATAAAGACCGAATTTTATTGAAAACATATATTTTGAATATTTTTACTTAAAAACATTCAACAAAAAGGCAAAGTTTTTTGCTTAAAAAATAATCATAGCATTATTCTATGATTACACATAAGTGCATTTTTTCCATTTAGCAATTTATTTCTTAACAAAAAACGATTTTTGCCAGTAACGAATTAAACTTAAATACAACTGCCAAAAGTTTTCTATTTACTAAAATAAATTGATTGCAAATATACATTCATTAGTACAATAATTATAAATTTTAATTAAATTTCTATTTTTTAGAGAACAATTTACTAATAAACGCTTTTTAGCACATTTCTTTTGTGTATTTTTTTGCATTTTTTTTTGCATATATTAGTAATATAATATGAAGTACAGTTAAAAATCTGAAAGCCAAAACATTTAGTACTCTTACTAATAAAATATTCCCTATACTTTATAGTACAAGTTTTACAACTGTGAAAAATACAAATGGCGATTTAAAAGCAAACGTGAAAAAAGCCTAAATTTTTTTCGACGACTGCCAGAATCTACTGCGTTCGTCCGATAATATTTCAGGAAAAAAAGCAGAAAAATTGCTCAAAAATCACGGAAAACAGTAGAAAAGTGAACATTAATTGTACCAAAATGTTTTATCAATGAAATTTTGCCAAAATAAATGATTTTTTTCAATAAAAAATTGGAATGAAAATTTCTCCCAAGTTGGTGAAATTCATTTAAACACGAAGCAACGTATTGCAAAAACCGACAAAAAACGAACTGTTAAAAAAATTGTATTAATTGCCAGCGGAGTCTCAGCTTGAGATTAGTGGAGCGCTAGCAAAGTTTTATTTTTTGCAAGACAAGGGGAAGTTTTGAAACCCCCCCGATTAAGTTAAACAAGGTAGTAAAAATTTGGAAGAAAAAATGGCTACAAATGATTCCAAAGCGCCTATAAGGCAGGTTAAACGTGTGCAATTTGGTATATTGTCTCCGGATGAAATTGTAAGTACATGTTAAAAGAGTTTCTTTAAAAATGTACATATGTAAATTTTTTCAAAATATAGCGGCGTATGTCAGTCACCGAAGGCGGAGTACAGTTTGCGGAAACGTTAGAAGGTGGCCGTCCTAAGTTGGGTGGTCTTATGGATCCCCGTCAAGGCGTTATTGATCGTACATCACGTTGCCAAACATGTGCAGGGAACATGACTGAATGTCCAGGCCATTTTGGTCATATAGATTTGTCTAAACCAGTTTTTCACATTGGTTTCATTACAAAAACCATTAAAATTTTAAGATGTGTTTGCTTTTATTGTTCTAAAATGTTAGTATCACCACACAATCCAAAAATTAAAGAAATTGTTATGAAAACGAAGGGTCAGCCGAGAAAACGTCTTGCTTATGTATATGATTTGTGTAAAGGCAAAAAGATTTGCGAAGGTGGTGAAGATATGGATATGACAAAAGATGGACAACCTGCTGATCCCAATAAAAAGCCAGGGCATGGTGGTTGTGGTCATTACCAACCATCGATTAGAAGAACTGGTTTGGATTTGACAGCCGAATGGAAGCATGTTAATGAGGATTCACAGGTAAGAGATTTACTTTGAAATTTGTTACTAGCTGAGCCATAAGGTAGAGTTCACCGAACGTACATGGCAATGCTTACCAAATTAGACTGTTATGCCATTGTTACGTGTCAGTTGCAAAGCAGTGATGGTGTTATTGTATGTAAAATTGAATACAGGTATTTCCGATCTTTTTTGGAACTTATTTTTTAGTATATCAGACCTGTTCTAAAAATCACTTTAATTTGCATCACGTGATTTCTATTGGTCTGTGATTTTAAAAGCAAGTGAATTAAGGCCTGAAAATCACATATTTTGAAAGTGATTTCAAATCACAAGAAAGGTGTTCTGTAACGTTCAGCTACGTAAACAACTTTTTGAAATCACTTTGTTATTTTTGCGACTATTGTAAGTTGACCGTTATAATAAATTTCTTAAATAAAATATTCCATGTGTTGTTTATTAATTTTTTATGCAATAAGCTATTTTATTTACAACAAATCGTTTAAAATTAAGAAAATTCGATGAAACTACAAAATGATATTTGCTTTTGTGACTTCTGTTGTGATTTTAGGTTTGTTTTTTTAGTTGAATTAAAGTTCGGTTTTTTGCTAACAGCGGCATGAAAGCAAAGTACGCTTTTATCTCTAATATGGCTAAAATTCGCAAAAAATTGCAAACTTGGAAACTAACCTTAAAATCTATTTGAAATCTCTAAATGGATTAAAAAAACGAAAAATAAAACAAAAAAAATTTGCACAATAACGAAAATTCGCGAAAAAAATTTATATTTCAAATAAGCCATAAAATTGATTAAAACTCCCTAAAACTGTAAGGAATGGCAAAAATTCGGTAAAAATTGCTAAATTAGCGGAAATTCGCAAAAATTTGCTAACAGCGGCATGATAGCAAAGTCTACTTTTTAATATAAATCGTTAAAGCTGAAAAGAATCAGAAAGCTTACAGGAACAAATCGCTTCTATCGCGAACATGGCTAAAATTCGCAAAAAAATACAAGATTTTAAACAACCGTAAAACTAATTTGACATCGCTAAATCGGTTAAAAAAAACAAATTGTCGGAAAATAACAAAAAAAGCGTTAAAATTAGCTATAATTTTGAAAAACAAACCCTTTGTGTTTACATGTGCTTTCGAAAATCACACCGAAAAACACAAAAACGGTGTGATTTAAGGTGCATGTAGACGACATGTTTTTTACATCTGACTTGTCAACTTTTCAAGTCACATGTAATTGTGCATGTCTGTCAAAATTGCTGTTTTACATAAGGTTTATAATATTCGGTCACAAACGTACATGTAATTTGCTTCTGACATTGTCTATATTTTTTTTCGCATAGTTATTGCAGAAACCAAAGTATTTCTCGGTTTCAAAATAGCGTGCGGCTGCCATACAAATTTTTGTTTACGCCGAAAAACAGTTTAGCCATCTAAACATCCGTCAATAGTGAACGCCGCTGCCGGTTTCTTCCCGGCATAGATTTCTGATGTCAGATGGTTCGCCAGAAGAAAATAGAGCACGCTCTAATTGAAATTTTGTCAGATGACTTTGCGTCGGACTTTTACAGAAGCAAAGTTAAAAAGGTAACACACGACATGTATGTATTTTGCAGTGGGAAATTTGACATGTCAGATGACAAATACATGTCGTGTACGGTCGCCTTTACAGAACACCACAAAATCACACGTGTGATTTTAAAAGCACATGTGGTTTGAAATCACGTGATTTTCAGAACAGGCCTGTATGTATATTAACATCTTATATCACCTTTTTTACAGGTCACTATGCCTTATGCCATAAGTTATGGTGTTTTCTTTTCTACAAAAAAATGTGATTTTTTTAAAAAAAATGCAATTTGGTGTCTGTTTCTTAAAAATTTTGCTCCCGAAAAGGGTGGCTTGTTTTATTCTAAAAAACTCATGTTTTTCGGGAGCAAAATTTTTAAGAAACAGACACCAAATTGAATTTTTTTTAAAAAAATCACATTTTTTTGTAGAAAAGAAAACACCATAAGGGTGAATGCTTTAGAATAAAAAAAGATTTTTTAAAAACCAAAAAAAAATTCCATATTTTAAATAAAACATCAAATTTTTTTGTAGAAAAGAAAACACCATGAGCCTTTTAATGGCAGTTCCCTTAACAATATTGTATGGCAGCATATCGACTAGTATTAATTTGTCAATATTTTTTGAGACGAATCTTCTGGCCACATTTTAGTTCTTGTTTTTCCAAAAAGTTTGTCAAAGTTGGTTGATTTGCCACAGGTTTTATACAAGATATTTTTTCCTTTTGCTGCTCCGAAACCTCTACATTGTATTTTTGGGTTCGTTGGGGTGCATTTTCTCTAAGTGGCGTTTAATATTGACGGTAGTTTGTTTGCTTGGCAATGAACTCCCCATTGACATTTGTTTGGCGGAACGTTTGCATTTAGCGCTTGCTCCATTTTTTTTTCAAAAAAGAAAAACTACAAATTGGATTGAACGACAATTATATCTGGAACAATGTATAAAGTTTTTTTTGTGGTTCACCCAAATCTATAAGTTAACTTACCATTCGCAGAATATAAATATAGAGTATTTTTTGCCAAATAAAATGTAAAAGTTTTTTTGTGGTATTTTTTAGCGTCTTGTAAAAATTACACATATAAACCAATTTTTATACACTTAAGCATTTTATTTAGTCATCGCTGTATTTTTTGTACTAATAATCATAGAGAATAATAGTTGTATTGTTTTCGTATTATTTTCAAAAACACTGATGCCAAATTATAATAATAAATTTAGTGCCCCGGTAGGCTAGCTGGTAGTGAGCTAGTCTATCAGCTCTTGGGTTGCGGGTTCGATTCCCGCCAGAGACTTTGGTTTCTTTCCTGCAGACAAGCGAAGAGCTTGCGGGATTAGCTTAGGAAATTTAAAAAAAAAATTTAAAATGTATGTAAAGTTCGGTCAAAATTTCGCCGAACACCGAACTTTGGCCGAACTCCGTAACCGGAACCGGAAATGAAATTTAAACATGTTTTCTTAATCTTTCACAGGAAAAAAAAATCGCTGTGACCGCCGAAAGGGTTTGGGAAATTCTTAAACACATTACTGACGAAGAGTGTTTCATTATGGGTATGGATCCTAAATATGCACGCCCTGATTGGATGATTATTACTGTATTACCCGTTCCTCCATTGGCTGTGCGTCCAGCTGTTGTGATGTTTGGTGCCGCCAAGAATCAGGACGATTTAACACACAAACTTTCTGATATTATTAAGGCCAATAATGAATTACGTAAAAATGAGGGCACTGGAGCTGCAGCTCATGTTATTATGGAAAACATCAAAATGTTACAATTTCATGTCGCCACACTTGTGGACAACGACATGCCCGGTATGCCAAGAGCCATGCAAAAGTCCGGCAAACCTTTGAAAGCCCTCAAAACACGTTTAAAGGGAAAAGAAGGTCGTATTCGTGGTAATTTGATGGGAAAACGTGTTGATTTTTCAGCTCGTACTGTCATTACACCCGATCCCAATTTACGTATTGACCAGGTCGGTGTACCTCGTTCTATTGCACAAAATTTGACTTTCCCCGAATTGGTGACACCCTTTAATATTGATCGTATGCAAGAGTTAGTAAGACGTGGTAATTCCCAATATCCTGGTGCTAAGTATATTGTAAGAGATAATGGTGAACGTATCGATTTGCGTTTTCATCCCAAACCTTCAGATTTACATTTGCAATGTGGGTATAAAGTGGAAAGACATTTACGTGATGATGATTTGGTTATTTTCAACCGTCAGCCCACATTGCACAAAATGAGTATGATGGGTCATCGTGTTAAGGTTTTGCCATGGTCTACATTCCGTATGAACTTATCGTGTACCTCACCCTACAATGCTGATTTTGATGGTGATGAAATGAATTTGCATGTACCCCAGTCTATGGAAACGAGAGCTGAGGTGGAGAATATTCACATAACACCGCGTCAGATTATTACACCGCAGGTAAGGAGAGCAAATATACATTTAGGTTTTTAAGTCGGAATTCAAAATTATATTATTATAGCAGTAAGTTTGATTGATTACGACGTTATTGTGCATACTTCACCATATTTAAGAAAATGAAGTTTGATATCCATAAAGACTTGTAAACATATAAATTATTATGGCAAAGTTAGACGCCACGCTGCTTATAAAATATCAATTCATGTTGTATATAAAATACCTGACAACTTTTTTTTTTATTAAATTCAATCAGTAATACGAAAGCCTTCTTGGCCAATTTAAAGCATTACATAGTAATATATACATTTTAGC
Organism: Pollenia labialis; assembly: GCA_949318255.1. Taxonomy (NCBI): domain Eukaryota; kingdom Metazoa; phylum Arthropoda; class Insecta; order Diptera; family Polleniidae; genus Pollenia; species Pollenia labialis. The sequence continues at coordinate 79,164,753 of OX439142.1, forward strand.
AACAAAAATGTCATTACATATTCAATAATGTATAAAAAGTTTTAAATCTAAGCAAAGTTATTTAAAAATATACAAAATACGGGGAACCTTGTACCATCATCTCTTTAGAAAATAAAGTATGATATAATTTAAATAGTTAATTTAATATCCTTACTAGTGATTTTAGATAAACTAGTATCTTACTTTTAAAGCCATGAATTGAATCTGAAAAACATTTCAGTTCTGAACGCAAGGTGTTCCATATTCTAGCAACTCGAACTAAGTATGAACGTGAAAAGATATGATATCAAATGAGAGTTATACCAATCTGTAGTATTCATGATAAATGAAGAAAATTGAATTCATTGCATAAATCAATAGGTACAACATATTTTAATATCTTAAAAAAGCACAATAAAGTTCGTAATATAACATTACTATCATATGTACATCCTAAAAAATCAATTGCATAATTGGTAACATGATTACGTAGTCTTAAATTGTAAACAAATCTTAAAATTCTATTAAAAACTCTCTCTAATCTACCAAGAGTAATATCTGATGAGCCAGCAATAACCTCAATACAATAATTAATATTCGACATAAGAAGTGCATAAGCCACACGTCTTCTCACAAAGCTAGGCATATATAAGCTAAGCGAATATAATCTTCTTAAGATTAAAAAGCCTACTAGGAATGTGATTAACATGTCGTTCAAAATACAGTTTTTGATCCAAGTTAATTCTAAGACATTTCAAATGATCAACATATTGTATAGGTATACCTGCAATACAAATTTGAGGGTGCTGAATTATATGGTTACCTTAAACAAATGGTATAGCCTTATTAAAAGATTATTTGTTGAAATCCAATTAGAAATTAGGCTCAAATGATTAGTAATAGATGATTCAAATAAGTTAAGGCTGTTTGAATCAGAAAATAATAGCATACATCATCTACAAATACAATGACCTGCACATTAGTCCGACACATTCTTTTAGAAACATTTATAAAAAGCAAGGGGACCAGGACAGAGCCCTGGGGAACACCAGAAGTAGCGAAACCAATACTAGAATTAACACCAGTAGTTTTGAGTTGGTAAATCAAGAATAAAATATTTTACAATTTATCTTTAATTTTAAGACTGTTAAAAAACATAACCTGACTTTATACAACACAGTTTTGTAACCTTAGGTTTCTATTATTTTCTCCATTTCATGCTAGGCCAACAAACCCGTCATGGGTATTGTGCAGGATACACTAACCGCTGTTCGTAAAATGACAAAACGTGATGTTTTCATCACTCGAGAACAAATGATGAATTTACTTATGTTCTTGCCTACTTGGGATGGTAAAATGCCTCAACCGTGTATTTTAAAACCCAAACCCTTGTGGACTGGCAAACAAATATTCTCTCTTATCATTCCTGGCAATGTAAACATGATACGTACTCACTCCACACATCCTGACGATGAAGATGAAGGCCCCTACAAGTGGATTTCCCCTGGAGACACAAAAGTAATGGTAGAACATGGTGAACTGATAATGGGAATTCTGTGTAAAAAGACACTGGGTACTTCTGCCGGTTCCCTGCTGCATATTGTCTTCTTGGAATTGGGTCACGAAATTGCTGGTCGCTTCTATGGTAACATTCAGACTGTCATTAACAATTGGTTATTGTTAGAAGGTCACAGTATCGGTATTGGTGACACCATTGCCGATCCTCAAACCTATAATGAAATTCAGATGGCAATTAAGAAAGCCAAAGACGATGTCATTAACGTTATTCAAAAGGCTCACAATATGGAATTGGAACCTACACCTGGTAATACTTTGCGTCAGACTTTCGAGAATCAAGTAAATCGAATTTTGAACGATGCTCGTGACAAGACTGGTGGCTCTGCTAAGAAATCTCTTACTGAATACAACAATTTAAAGGCTATGGTGGTGTCTGGTTCAAAAGGTTCTAACATTAATATTTCCCAGGTTATTGCTTGTGTGGGTCAACAGAACGTTGAAGGTAAACGTATCCCCTATGGTTTTCGCAAGCGCACTTTGCCACATTTCATCAAAGACGATTACGGCCCTGAGTCCAGGGGTTTCGTAGAAAATTCATATCTGGCCGGCTTGACTCCCTCAGAGTTCTATTTCCACGCTATGGGTGGTCGTGAAGGTCTTATTGATACAGCTGTAAAAACTGCTGAAACTGGTTATATCCAGCGTCGTCTTATAAAGGCTATGGAATCTGTTATGGTAAATTATGATGGTACTGTGCGTAATTCTGTGGGTCAACTTATTCAGTTGCGTTATGGCGAGGATGGTTTGGCGGGAGAAACGGTAGAGTTTCAAAATCTTCCCACTGTTAAATTGTCGAATAAATCTTTTGAAAAGAGATTCAAGTTTGACTGGTCCAATGAGCGTTACATGCGCAAAGTGTTTACGGATGAGGTTATCAAGGAGCTGAGTGAAAGTGGCAACGCTTTGCCTCAACTGGAAGTGGAATGGGAACAATTGTGCCGTGATCGTGAAGCTTTAAGAGAAATTTTTCCCAATGGTGATTCAAAAGTTGTATTACCTTGTAATTTGCAAAGAATGATATGGAATGTGCAAAAGATTTTTCACATTAACAAAAGAATGCCTACAGATCTGTCACCCTTAAGAGTAATAAACGGTGTAAGGGACTTGCTGCAACGTTGTGTAATTGTGGTGGGTAACGATCATCTTTCCAAACAAGCTAACGAAAATGCCACCCTATTGTTCCAATGTTTGGTGCGCTCCACTTTGTGTACCAAATATGTGGCAGAAGAATTTCGATTGTCCACTGAAGCCTTTGAGTGGTTGATAGGTGAAATTGAAACCAGATTCCAACAGGCTCAAGCGAATCCCGGTGAAATGGTGGGTGCTCTGGCTGCCCAGAGTTTGGGTGAACCTGCCACACAGATGACGCTCAACACTTTCCATTTTGCTGGTGTATCCTCAAAAAACGTAACCTTGGGTGTACCCAGACTAAAGGAAATTATAAATATTTCTAAAAAACCCAAAGCCCCTTCGCTAACGGTGTTCTTGACGGGAGGTGCAGCTCGAGATGCAGAAAAGGCCAAGAATGTATTGTGTCGTTTGGAACACACAACATTGCGTAAAGTTACAGCCAATACTGCCATCTACTATGATCCCGATCCCCAACGCACGGTCATTGCCGAGGATCAAGAATTCGTCAACGTCTACTATGAAATGCCAGATTTCGATCCCACCCGTATATCGCCCTGGTTGTTGCGTATTGAACTGGATCGTAAGAGAATGACTGATAAGAAATTGACTATGGAACAAATTGCCGAGAAGATCAACGCTGGATTCGGTGACGATCTAAATTGTATTTTCAACGATGACAATGCCGATAAGTTGGTATTGCGTATACGTATCATGAACAATGAGGAAAACAAATTCCAGGACGAAGAAGAGGCAGTGGACAAAATGGAAGACGACATGTTCTTGAGGTGTATTGAAGCAAATATGTTGTCTGACATGACCCTGCAGGGTATTGAAGCTATTGGCAAAGTATACATGCATTTGCCACAAACGGACAGTAAGAAACGTATAGTCATCACGGAAACAGGTGAATTCAAAGCCATTGGTGAGTGGTTGTTGGAAACTGATGGTACCTCCATGATGAAAGTTCTCTCAGAACGTGATGTTGATCCAGTACGTACCTCTTCCAACGATATATGTGAAATTTTTCAAGTGTTGGGTATAGAAGCTGTGCGTAAATCGGTTGAAAAAGAAATGAACGCTGTGCTACAGTTTTACGGTTTGTATGTAAACTACCGTCACTTGGCCTTGTTGTGTGACGTAATGACAGCAAAGGGTCATTTGATGGCCATCACACGTCACGGTATCAATAGACAGGATACTGGTGCGCTTATGAGATGTTCCTTTGAAGAAACTGTCGATGTGTTGATGGATGCCTCAGCGCATGCTGAGACGGATCCTATGAGAGGTGTATCCGAAAATATTATTATGGGTCAATTGCCGAAAATGGGTACAGGTGAGTTGGAAGGAAGCATTGAAAGTTTGAAGGATTGTGTAAACAATTTATTTTTTTTTTAAGGTTGTTTCGACTTGTTACTGGATGCTGAGAAGTGTCGTTATGGTATTGAAATTGCCAATACCTTGGGCTCTAGTATGTTAGGCGGTTCGGCCATGTTCTTTGGTGCTGTCGCAACTCCCAGTATGTCGCCACCGCGTACGCCTTGGATTCAATGCGGCACACCCAAATATCTATCACCTTCTGGTCAAAGTAAGTTGCAATAAAAATAAAAGTTTTTTACGAAAGTAACTTTTTTGCTAAAATCCGTTTTTGAGTTTTGGAAGAAAATACATTTTTCTAAACGAAAACTTGCATTTTAACGAAATCTGCGCTTTCGGCAGAAATACATACATATTTCAAAAATGAGTTATTCTTAACTGAAAAAAGTTTTCTAAGCCAAAATAACGAAAATTGTTATGTCTGGACTCACTCAACAAATTTTTGACGAAAAGTTATATCTTAATTTTTTGCGAAACTATTATTTTTAATCTGAAAACGTATTTTTTCTTTCTTCCAGTAAGTGGCATGACACCGGGTGGACCAAGCTTTTCGCCCTCTACTGCCTCCGAAGTTTCAGGAATGTCTCCAATTTGGTCTCCTGCCCATCCTGGCTCATCACCTTCATCCCCTGGACCGGCTATGTCGCCTTATCTATCGCCCTCACCCAATGTATCACCACCTTCGTACTCGCCTACCAGTCCTGTTTACAACGCATCCTCACCTGGTGGTGCCTCACCAAGCTATTCACCACTTAGTCAAAACTATTCTCCATCTAGCCCAGCTTATCTAGCTTCGCCCAGATACTCATCAACAACATCCAATTTCAATCCACAGTCAACGAGTTATCAACCATCACACAGTGGTTATTCTCCAACTTCACCTGTATATTCACCAAATTCAGCATCGAGTCCCTCCTTTGCGGGTTCAAATACTTTTTCGCCGGGTATATATTCACACTCACCTTCCAATTATTCACCGAATTCTCCTTCCTATTCGCCTACTACGCCTTCGTATTCACCTTCAAGTCCTTCGTATTCACCCAGTGGTTATTCACCATCATCACCTTCTTCACCATCGTCACCTTCTTATTCTCCTTCATCGCCCACTTATACCCCGGTAACCCCAACATATTCTCCCTCTTCTCCAAATTGTTCTGCTTCACCACATTACTCTCCAGCTTCGCCATCGTTTTCACAAACTGGAGTGAAGTATTCACCTACTTCACCCCAATATTCACCACCTTCACCATCATATGATGAACAACCGGGCTCTCCACAATACAGTGCGGGATCTCCACAATATTCTCCAGTTTCACCCAAATATTCTCCAACTTCTCCAGTATATTCACCGGCTTCTCCACAACGCTCGCCATCCAATCAATACAGTCCTACTGGTTCTCATTATTCAACCTCTTCGCCTCGTTATTCGTCCCATATGACGGCATATTCGCCCAGTAGCACAAACTATTCGGGTTTGTCTCCGAATTACACGCTTACTAGAAATTTCTCACCAGCTTCACCCAAGTACTCACCAACGCCAACCTCACATGGTTATTCACCAACTAGTCCGGCCTATTCGCCAAGTAGTCCCACATATGAGGAAAATGATGATTAAAAATCGACTGCAATCAAAATATATTAGCAGTAATCGGAAACTTAAGGAAAATACTTGTCGTTTTTGCAGTAGGTATAAAATAAGGAGGTTAAAGTAGTAAAAGCATTTCCTTGTTATGATTTTAAAATGAAATTTGAAATAAAAAATACACAGGCACACACATGTACATATATCTACTTGACATATTTCAGTTTAAATTCCTATTATGTAAAGGGTATTCAGTTCAGATTTTTTTATTGCAAAAAAGGCAAAATAACATTGCTCTAATGTTGAATTGAGCGGCCTTTATTATAATTTGGAAGTGTAAAATTGTACATGATTATTTGACGTGTCAAAAAAAGAAGTAAAACAACTTGTGAATCAAATATTATATTAAGTGTAAAAAGTAGTTTGATTAATACGAATAATTAATGAATTTTCAACTTTCAAAATTACAATGTTGCAACTTTAAACCTGGGGCCTAATTCTGGCAGTCGTGATCGAGTAATTTCTCGATTCGAAAGCAATTTAATATCTAATTATTTCAGTCAATACTGAAAGAATCGGAATTATTTTTTCGGTTTCATAATACTGAAAAAATAATTTCCATTCGTTCAGTATCGACGGAAATAAAATTGCCTTCGAATTGAGAAAGTACTCGATTGTTTCTGCCAGAATTAGGCCCCTGATGTTCTTACACCTTGTTAAAGGTTGTTTGAATTGCAACTTTTGGCGTAAAACTTATTCATTGTGTTTGTTTTAATAAAAAGTTGAAAAATAAATGTGAACAAAATACCCTTTAGATTGTAATAAGAGTTTTCTTACACATTTCTCTTTTCGCTTTTTTTATATACAAATTTAGTTTGGCTTTTTTCTTTTACATTTAAATAACATTTCTTTTAGTATTTACTCAGAATAAATTAAATCCAAAATTAATTTAAATCACTTAAAAAATCCATTTGAATAATAAAACTTTACTGTTCTTTATACAATTATTTTGTTTTGTATTCATTTAATAGCGAATTCAGTACGAAAAAATATTTTATAAAAAAATATGTTTGCAAATTTTTTCAATTATATTTTTCGTTGGTGTCAACCTCATTTGACTTTTTCTATCACCTTATTAAAGAAAAATAATTCAGATTTAATAAAGGTTTATTATTAACAAATATTCTTTGAAAATTTGTTTTATCATTCTCTTATAAACTTGAAATAATTTTTTTTATGAATAAGGCCTTAAAATTATATTTATTTTATACAAAAAAAAAAAAAAAAATTAAAAAAACCCCAAAAACATAAATATAAAAACAAAAATTACAAAAAAATGGGCAAATTAAAATGTGTTTTATTAAAGATTTCATAAAATATTATCGGGGAATTTTTCTTTCTTTTTATAAATTTATTATTGAGGGAATAGGACTATTACCATAAACAACTGGAATTATACTTCGCAACTAGATATGCAACTCGGTTGTCAAAAACCTAATGGGTCAATTACGGATGGCAACACAACTTCAGTTGCGTTGTTTTTTTGACACATTTTTAGGTCGATTACGGATAAAAACGTAACTGCAGTTCAGTTGCCAGCAGCGAAATCAGGCAACGCTGCTCATGATAATGTATATCGATACTTTCTCAACCTTGTATCTTAAAAAATACAACTTTTCAGGAGAGAGAAAAAAACGTTTCATCTTTTTATACTTCGGTGTTTGGGTAAAAGTTCAAATGCAATTATTAAAGAATTCATTACGTCTATGTATATAAGTAGTAATAGTATACTAATCTTCTTTAGTTTAAGCTTGAAACGCATATATTGAGATACGAGTTTGCTGCATTAACAGTAATATTAATTCTTGATACTTGATGAATTAGTTAAGCGTTTGTTGCTCTCATAGCTAGCTATACAAACAAATAACCCCGCTATACCAAAATTATCCAATGAAATCCATATTTAATATATTACAGAAAAAATTAAAAATGGATTCACAAAATCAAGTTCCTAAAAATTGTAAAAATTGAAAATTGTATTTTTTTTTTCAATAAATGATATTTTCAATTTTAATTACAAATATGATCAAAAAACTATCAGCCCAATTATAAATAACAAATTACCCGGGAGTTTTCTCCCTTCTTCCATTTTTCCTATGTAAATTCAATTGTAAAAATGGGAAAAGGGAAAAAACTCCCGGGGAATTTGTATTCATAATTGGGCTGTATGAGATTTCAACAAATGTGTTAATTGATTCAATTACAAAAATAATTAAGAAAAAATCTATATATTATTCAATTACCTCATTAGATTGAAATGAAACAAATAATTAATGAATAGAGTAATTGATGAACAATCCAGTAATAAAATTATTTGTTAGATTAAATTAAAATTTTTATTAAATAAATTATTATAAATAATTGAAATTTAATTTAAAATTTTGTTATTAAAATCAAAAATTAACAATAAAATTTAAATACGCCCTTAATTCTATCCGGTAATATAAATTGATATTGTGGTGAAATTTGGTCGAATTAAGTTTCGTTAGATTCGAAGTTATATGTACATAAAAACTTTTTTCATGCATGACCGCTTCATAATTTATCACAGGTTCCATATATATTTTTATATTGGAATGTAGCAAATTTTCCACTGCCCAATTTTGTGATGTTTGTTTCATAACTTACCAAAGATCCAATATAAAACTTCCTCCCGAAAAGCCTAAAACCGAAAGGAATCATTATTATTTATTTCAGAAATGTGTCACAAGGTTACATATACTATGAACAGATGCAAGTACATGAATACTTACATATCGCACTGCTTCCTCTAAAGAGAGTCAACTCATAATTTTTCCATTTTCACTTTTTGCAAGAAATCGATGTACAGTGGTCACTGTAAAAATCTTAGATCAGATTGTTTAGAACTTTACTTAAAAATTATACAATTGCATCCCCCTATATAGTATAAGACTACATATAAAAATAAAACATGTTTTTGTCTCTACTGAAAATATATAAATTTTGAGTTAACCCCTGTACACACGCGCTGTACACACGTACTTATGTTATATTTTACGAACGCGGCAGCATAGTATAAATTAGTTTATCATCTTGTTTTTGGATTTTGAAAAATAACTTGCTTTTGTTGAAAATCTATAGATTTGCTTGCTTCTAATCTGGCTATTGAGAGTCGGAGTATTGGAGGCTGTTGTGATATCTTGTATAATTCCTGACATATTTCGTATGTAACATTTGTGTTGCATAGTTCGTGTTCAAAAGGTTTCTTGTTTTATAAAACCATACAATTTGGAAAAACTATTAAATATTGCAGAATAACCTTTCTAATATATGTAATAGGATAAATAGTTTAATATTTCTGTATGTCACTTAATATAACATTCAATCGACTTACCAAAGAACTTACTTCTTAACCTCAAAAGAACTGATGACGATTGCACGGTATCAACACAAAATATTATAGCTGGCAAAAGAAGAACTCGAACCACAATTAACTTTAATGAGACTGTTAAGGCCATATCAGATACAACTTTTGCTTCGAGTTGCGTTAGAGATTCGCTTTGACATCCAAGATGAAATATTTATACTTATACGAAACATGTCACATAAAGTACTCTTAACGCATAGCGAAGCGAAAAGTTAGGTAACTCTCATCTTTGTGCGCGCTTTGACAGTCTGCTAGTATAATACTCTTTAAAAATTGTGAATTGGTGCACATACAGTTTTGTTTTTAGTAGTTTGCTCCAGCTAAAAGTAGAGGAATTGTTTGCACTGCTTGCAAGTCCACCAATAACATCTGTGATCACTACTAAAAATTTGATTTTCTTAGGATTTCTATATGAAAAACTTTAAATGCGTTTTTCTACAAAACTAGAAGAGCTAGAGCCAAAATCACGAAAATCTGTGATCATTACTAAAAATTGGAATTTTTTAGGATTTTTAAATGAACAACTTTAAATGCGGTTTTCTAGCAAACTAGAAGAGCTAGAGCCAAAATGACGAAATCTGTGATCACTACTAAAAATTGGATTTTCTTAGGATTTTTATATGAAAATATTTAAATGCAATTTTCTAGCAAACTAGAAGAGCTAGAGTCAAAATAACAAAAATCTGTGATCACTACTAAAAATTAGATTTTCTAAGGATTTTTATATGAAAATATTTAAATGCGATTTTCTAGCAAACTAGAAGAGCTAGAGCCAAAATAACAAAAATCTGTGATCACTACTAAAAATTGGATTTTCTTAGGATTTTTATATGAAAAACTTTAAATGTGTTTTTCTACAAAACTAGAAGAGCTAGAGTCAAAATAACGAAAATCTGTGATCCCTACTAAAAATTGGATTTTCTAAGGATTTTTATATGAAAATATTTAAATGCAATTTTCTAGCAAACTAGAAGAGCTAGAGCCAAAATAACGAAAATCTGTGATCACTACTAAAAATTGGATTTTCTTAGGATTTTTATATGAAAATATTTAAATGCAATTTTCTAGCAAACTAGAAGAGCTAGAGTCAAAATAACAAAAATCTGTGATCACTACTAAAAATTAGATTTTCTAAGGATTTTTATATGAAAATATTTAAATGCGATTTTCTAGCAAACTAGAAGAGCTAGAGCCAAAATAACAAAAATCTGTGATCACTACTAATAATTGGATTTTCTTAGGATTTTTATATGAAAATATTTAAATGCGATTTTCTAGCAAACTAGAAGAGCTAGAGTCAAAATAACAAAAATCTGTGATCACTACTAAAAATTGGATTTTCTAAGCATTTTTATATGAAAATATTTAAATGCGATTTTCTAGCAAACTAGAAGAGCTAGAGTCAAAATGACGAAAATCTGTGATCACTACTAAAAATTGGATTTTCTTAGGATTTTTATATGAAAATATTTAAATGCGATTTTCTAGCAAACTAGAAGAGCTAGAGTCAAAATAACGAAAATCTTTGATCACTACTAAAAATTTGATTTTCTTAGGATTTTTATATGAAAATATTTAAATGCGATTTTCTAGCAAACTAGAAGAGCTAGAGTCAAAATAACGAAAGTCTGTGATCACTACTAAAAATTGGATTTTCTTAGGATTTTTATATGAAAATATTTAAATGCGATTTTCTAGCAAACTAGAAGAGCTAGAGTCAAAATAACGAAAGTCTGTGATCACTACTAAAAATTGGATTTTCTTAGGATTTTTATATGAAAATATTTAAATGCAATTTTCTAGCAAACTAGAAGAGCTAGAGTCAAAATAACAAAAATCTGTGATCACTACTAAAAATTAGATTTTCTAAGGATTTTTATATGAAAATATTTAAATGCGATTTTCTAGCAAACTAGAAGAGCTAGAGCCAAAATAACAAAAATCTGTGATCACTACTAAAAATTGGATTTTCTTAGGATTTTTATATGAAAAACTTTAAATGTGTTTTTCTACAAAACTAGAAGAGCTAGAGTCAAAATAACGAAAATCTGTGATCCCTACTAAAAATTGGATTTTCTAAGGATTTTTATATGAAAATATTTAAATGCAATTTTCTAGCAAACTAGAAGAGCTAGAGTCAAAATAACAAAAATCTGTGGTCACTACTAAAAATTAGATTTTCTAAGGATTTTTATATGAAAATATTTAAATGCGATTTTCTAGCAAACTAGAAGAGCTAGAGCCAAAATGACGAAAATCTGTGATCACTACTAAAAATTTGATTTTCTAAGGATTTTTATATGAAAATATTTAAATGCAATTTTCTAGCAAACTAGAAGAGCTAGAGCCAAAATGACGAAAATCTGTGATCACTACTAAAAATTTGATTTTCTAAGGATTTTTATATGAAAATATTTAAATGCAATTTTCTAGCAAACTAGAAGAGCTAGAGCCAAAGTGACGAAAATCTGTGATCACTACTAAAAATTGGATTTTCTTAGGATATTTATATGAAAATATTTAAATGCAATTTCCTAGCAAACTAGAAGAGCTAGAGCCAAAATGATGAAAATCTGTGATCACTACTAAAAATTGGATTTTCTTAGGATTTTTATATGAAAATATTTAAATGCAATTTTCTAGCAAACTAGAAGAGCTAGAGTCAAAATAACAAAAATCTGTGGTCACTACTAAAAATTAGATTTTCTAAGGATTTTTATGTATATGAAAATATTTAAATGCGATTTTCTAGCAAACTAGAAGAGCTAGAGCCAAAATAACAAAAATCTGTGATCACTACTAAAAATTGGATTTTCTTAGGATTTTTATATGAAAAACTTTAAATGTGTTTTTCTACAAAACTAGAAGAGCTAGAGCCAAAATAACGAAAATCTGTGATCACTACTAAAAATTGGATTTTCTAAGGATTTTTATATGAAAATATTTAAATGCGATTTTCTAGCAAACTAGAAGAGCTAGAGTCAAAATAACAAAAATCTGTGATCACTACTAAAAATTGGATTTTCTAAGGATTTTTATATGAAAATATTTAAATGCGATTTTCTAGCAAACTAGAAGAGCTAGAGTCAAAATGACGAAAATCTGTGATCACTACTAAAAATTGGATTTTCTTAGGATTTTTATATGAAAATATTTAAATGCGATTTTCTAGCAAACTAGAAGAGCTAGAGTCAAAATAACGAAAATCTGTGATCACTACTAAAAATTTGATTTTCTTAGGATTTTTATATGAAAATATTTAAATGCGATTTTCTAGCAAACTAGAAGAGCTAGAGTCAAAATAACGAAAGTCTGTGATCACTACTAAAAATTGGATTTTCTTAGGATTTTTATATGAAAATATTTAAATGCGATTTTCTAGCAAACTAGAAGAGCTAGAGTCAAAATAACGAAAGTCTGTGATCACTACTAAAAATTGGATTTTCTTAGGATTTTTATATGAAAATATTTAAATGCGATTTTCTAGCAAACTAGAAGAGCTAGAGTCAAAATAACAAAAATCTGTGATCACTACTAAAAATTGGATTTTCTAAGGATTTTTATATGAAAATATTTAAATGCAATTTTCTAGCAAACTAGAAGAGCTAGGGCCAAAATGACGAAAATCTGTGATCACTACTAAAAATTGGATTTTCTTAGGATTTTTATATGAAAATATTTAAATGCGATTTTCTAGCAAACTAGAAGAGCTAGAGTCAAAATAACGAAAATCTGTGATCACTACTAAAATTTGATTTTCTTAGGATTTTTATATGAAAATATTTAAATGCGATTTTCTAGCAAACTAGAAGAGCTAGAGCCAAAATAACAAAAATCTGTGATCACTACTAAAAATTGGATTTTCTTAGGATTTTTAAATGAAAATATTTAAATGCAATTTTCTAGCAAACTAGAAGAGCTAGAGTCAAAATGACGAAAATCTGTGATCACTACTAAAAATTGGATTTTCTTAGGATTTTTTAATGAAAATATTTAAATGCAATTTTCTAGCAAACTAGAAGAGCTAGAGCCAAAATGACGAAAATCTGTGATCACTACTAAAAATTTGATTTTCTTAGGATTTTTATATGAAAATATTTAAATGCGATTTTCTAGCAAACTAGAAGAGCTAGAGCCAAAATAACAAAAATCTGTGATTACTACTAAAAATTTGATTTTCTTAGGATTTTTATATGAAAATATTTAAATGCGATTTTCTAGCAAACTAGAAGAGCTAGAGTCAAAATAACAAAAATCTGTGATCACTACTAAAAATTGGATTTTCTTAGGATTTTTATATGAAAATATTTAAATGCGATTTTCTAGCAAACTAGAAGAGCTAGAGTCAAAATGACGAAAATTTGTGATCACTACTAAAAATTGGATTTTCTTAGGATTTTTTAATGAAAATATTTAAATGCAATTTTCTAGCAAACTAGAAGAGCTAACGCCAAAATGACGAAAATCTGTGATCACTACTAAAAATTGGATTTTCTTAGGATTTTTATATGAAAATATTTAAATGCGATTTTCTAGCAAACTAGAAGAGCTAGAGTCAAAATAACGAAAATCTGTGATCACTACTAAAATTTCATTTTCTTAGGATTTTTATATGAAAATATTTAAATGCGATTTTCTAGCAAACTAGAAGAGCTAGAGCCAAAATAACAAAAATCTGTGATCACTACTAAAAATTGGATTTTCTTAGGATTTTTAAATGAAAATATTTAAATGCAATTTTCTAGCAAACTAGAAGAGCTAGAGTCAAAATGACGAAAATCTGTGATCACTACTAAAAATTGGATTTTCTTAGGATTTTTTAATGAAAATATTTAAATGCAATTTTCTAGCAAACTAGAAGAGCTAGAGTCAAAATGACGAAAATCTGTGATCACTACTAAAAATTGGATTTTCTTAGGATTTTTATATGAAAATATTTAAATGCGATTTTCTAGCAAACTAGAAGAGCTAGAGCCAAAATGACGAAAATCTGTGATCACTACTAAAAATTGGATTTTCTTAGGATTTTTATATGAAAATATTTAAATGCGATTTTCTAGCAAACTAGAAGAGCTAGAGTCAAAATAACAAAAATCTGTGATCACTACTAAAAATTGGATTTTCTTAGGATTTTTATATGAAAATATTTAAATGCGATTTTCTAGCAAACTAGAAGAGCTAGAGTCAAAATGACGAAAATCTGTGATCACTACTAAAAATTTGATTTTCTTAGGTTTTTATATGAAAATATTTAAATGCAATTTTCTAGCAAACTAGAAGAGCTAGAGCCAAAATGACGAAAATCTGTGATCACTACTAAAAATTGGATTTTCATAGGATTTTTATATGAAAATATTTAAATGCAATTTTCTAGCAAACTAGAAGAGCTAGAGTCAAAATAACAAAAATCTGTGATCACTACTAAAAATTGGATTTTCTTAGAATTTTTATATGAAAATATTTAAATGCGATTTTCTAGCAAACTAGAAGAGCTAGAGCCAAAATAACAAAAATCTGTGATCACTACTAAAAATTGGATTTTCTTAGGATTTTTATATGAAAATATTTAAATGCGATTTTCTAGCAAACTAGAAGAGTTAGAGTCAAAATAAGAAAAATCTGTGATCACTACTAAAAATTGGATTTTCTTAGGATTTTTATATGAAAATATTTAAATGCGATTTTCTAGCAACTAGAAGAGCTAGAGTCAAAATAACAAAAATCTGTGATCACTACTAAAAATTTTATTTTCTTAGGATTTTTATATGAAAATATTTAAATGCGATTTTCTAGCAAACTAGAAGAGCTAGAGTCAAAATAACAAAAATCTGTGATCACTACTAAAAATTGGATTTTCTTAGGATTTCTATATGAAAAACTTTAAATGCGTTTTTCTACAAAACTAGAAGAGCTAGAGTCAAAATAACAAATATCTGTGATCACTACTAAAAATTGGATTTTCTAAGGATTTTTATATGAAAATATTTAAATGCGATTTTCTAGCAAACTAGAAGAGCTAGAGTCAAAATGACGAAAAATCTGTGATCATTACTAAAAATTGGAATTTTTTAGGTTTTTAAATGAAAAACTTTAAATGCGGTTTTCTAGCAAACTAGAAGAGCTAGAGCCAAAATGACGAAATCTGTGATCACTACTAAAAATTGGATTTTCTTAGGATTTTTATATGAAAATATTTAAATGCAATTTTCTAGCAAACTAGAAGAGCTAGAGTCAAAATAACAAAAATCTGTGATCACTACTAAAAATTAGATTTTCTAAGGATTTTTATATGAAAATATTTAAATGCGATTTTCTAGCAAACTAGAAGAGCTAGAGCCAAAATAACAAAAATCTGTGATCACTACTAAAAATTGGATTTTCTTAGGATTGTTATATGAAAAACTTTAAATGTGTTTTTCTACAAAACTAGAAGAGCTAGAGTCAAAATAACGAAAATCTGTGATCACTACTAAAAATTGGATTTTCTAAGGATTTTTATATGAAAATTTTTAAATGCAATTTTCTAGCAAACTAGAAGAGCTAGAGCCAAAATAACGAAAATCTGTGATCACTACTAAAAATTGGATTTTCTTAGGATTTTTATATGAAAATATTTAAATGCAATTTTCTAGCAAACTAGAAGAGCTATAGTCAAAATAACAAAAATCTGTGATCACTACTAAAAATTGGATTTTCTAAGGATTTTTATATGAAAATATTTAAATGCGATTTTCTAGCAAACAAGAAGAGCTAGAGCCAAAATAACAAAAATCTGTGATCACTACTAAAAATTGGATTTTCTTAGGATTTTTATATGAAAATATTTAAATGCGATTTTCTAGCAAACTAGAAGAGCTAGAGTCAAAATAACGAAAATCTGTGATCACTACTAAAAATTTGATTTTCTTAGGATTTTTATATGAAAATATTTAAATGCGATTTTCTAGCAAACTAGAAGAGCTAGAGCCAAAATAACGAAAATCTGTGATCACTACTAAAAATTGGATTTTCTTAGGATTTTTATATGAAAATATTTAAATGCGATTTTCTAGCAAACTAGAAGAGCTAGAGTCAAAATAACGAAAGTCTGTGATCACTACTAAAAATTGGATTTTCTTAGGATTTTTATATGAAAATATTTAAATGTGTTTTTCTACAAAACTAGAAGAGCTAGAGCCAAAATAACGAAAATCTGTGATCACTACTAAAAATTGGATTTTCTTAGGATTTTTATATGAAAATATTTAAATGCGATTTTCTAGCAAACTAGAAGAGCTAGAGTCAAAATAACAAAAATCTGTGATCACTACTAAAAATTGGATTTTCTAAGGATTTTTATATGAAAATATTTAAATGCAATTTTCTAGCAAACTAGAAGAGCTAGAGTCAAAATAACGAAAATCTGTGATCACTACTAAAATTTGATTTTCTTAGGATTTTTATATGAAAATATTTAAATGCGATTTTCTAGCAAACTAGAAGAGCTAGAGTCAAAATAACGAAAATCTGTGATCACTACTAAAAATTGGATTTTCTTAGGATTTTTATATGAAAATATTTAAATGCGATTTTCTAGCAAACTAGAAGAGCTAGAGCCAAAATAACAAAAATCTGTGATCACTACTAAAAATTGGATTTTCTTAGGATTTTTATATGAAAATATTTAAATGCGATTTTCTAGCAAACTAGAAGAGCTAGAGTCAAAATAACAAAAATCTGTGATCACTACTAAAAATTGGATTTTCTAAGGATTTTTATATGAAAATATTTAAATGCGATTTTCTAGCAAACTAGAAGAGCTAGAGCCAAAATGACGAAAATCTGTGATCACTACTAAAAATTGGATTTTCTTAGGATTTTTATATGAAAATATTTAAATGCGATTTTCTAGCAAACTAGAAGAGCTAGCAAAATAACGAAAATCTGTGATCACTACTAAAAATTTGATTTTCTTAGGATTTTTATATGAAAATATTTAAATGCGATTTTCTAGCAAACTAGAAGAGCTAGAGCCAAAATGACGAAAATCTGTGATCACTACTAAAAATTGGATTTTCTTAGGATTTTTATATGAAAATATTTAAATGCGATTTTCTAGCAAACTAGAAGAGCTAGAGTCAAAATAACGAAAATCTGTGATCACTACTAAAAATTTGATTTTCTTAGGATTTTTATATGAAAATATTTAAATGCGATTTTCTAGCAAACTAGAAGAGCTAGAGCCAAAATAACAAAAATCTGTGATCACTACTAAAAATTGGATTTTCTTAGGATTTTTAAATGAAAATATTTAAATGCAATTTTCTAGCAAACTAGAAGAGCTAGAGTCAAAATGACGAAAATCTGTGATCACTACTAAAAATTGGATTTTCTTAGGATTTTTAAATGAAAATATTTAAATGCAATTTTCTAGCAAACTAGAAGAGCTAGAGCCAAAATGACGAAAATCTGTGATCACTACTAAAAATTGGATTTTCTTAGGATTTTTATATGAAAATATTTAAATGCGATTTTCTAGCAAACTAGAAGAGCTAGAGCCAAAATAACAAAAATCTGTGATCACTACTAAAAATTTGATTTTCTTAGGATTTTTATATGAAAATATTTAAATGCGATTTTCTAGCAAACTAGAAGAGCTAGAGTCAAAATAACAAAAATCTGTGATCACTACTAAAAATTGGATTTTCTTAGGATTTTTATATGAAAATATTTAAATGCGATTTTCTAGCAAACTAGAAGAGCTAGAGTCAAAATGACGAAAATCTGTGATCACTACTAAAAATTTGATTTTCTTAGGTTTTTATATGAAAATATTTAAATGCAATTTTCTAGCAAACTAGAAGAGCTAGAGCCAAAATGACGAAAATCTGTGATCACTACTAAAAATTGGATTTTCTTAGGATTTTTATATGAAAATATTTAAATGCAATTTTCTAGCAAACTAGAAGAGCTAGAGTCAAAATAACAAAAATCTGTGATCACTACTAAAAATTGGATTTTCTTAGAATTTTTATATGAAAATATTTAAATGCGATTTTCTAGCAAACTAGAAGAGCTAGAGCCAAAATAACAAAAATCTGTGATCACTACTAAAAATTGGATTTTCTTAGGATTTTTATATGAAAATATTTAAATGCGATTTTCTAGCAAACTAGAAGAGTTAGAGTCAAAATAAGAAAAATCTGTGTTCACTACTAAAAATTGGTTTTTCTTAGGATTTTTATATGAAAATATTTAAATGCGATTTTCTAGCAACTAGAAGAGCTAGAGTCAAAATAACAAAAATCTGTGATCACTACTAAAAATTTTATTTTCTTAGGATTTTTATATGAAAATATTTAAATGCGATTTTCTAGCAAACTAGAAGAGCTAGAGTCAAAATAACAAAAATCTGTGATCACTACTAAAAATTGGATTTTCTTAGGATTTCTATATGAAAAACTTTAAATGCGTTTTTCTGCAAAACTAGAAGAGCTAGAGTCAAAATAACAAATATCTGTGATCACTACTAAAAATTGGATTTTCTAAGGATTTTTATATGAAAATATTTAAATGCGATTTTTTAGCAAACTAGAAGAGCTAGAGTCAAAATGACGAAAATCTGTGATCACTACTAAAAATTTGATTTTCTTAGGATTTTTATATGAAAATATTTAAATGCGATTTTCTAGCAAACTAGAAGAGCTAGAGTCAAAATGACGAAAATCTGTGATCACTACTAAAAATTGGATTTTCTAAGGATTTTTATATGAAAATATTTAAATGCGGTTTTCTAGCAAACTAGAAGAGCTAGAGCCAAAATAACGAAAATCTGTGATCACTACTAAAAATTTGATTTTCTTTGGATTTTTATATGAAAATATTTAAATGCGGTTTTCTAGCAAACTAGAAGAGCTAGAGTCAAAATAACGAAAATCTGTGATCACTACTAAAAATTTGATTTTCTTAGGATTTTTATATGAAAATATTTAAATGCGATTTTCTAGCAAACTAGAAGAGCTAGAGTCAAAATAACAAAAATCTGTGAATACTACTAAAAATTGGATTTTCTTAGGATTTTGATATGAAAATATTTAAATGCAATTTTCTAGCAAACTAGAAGAGCTAGAGTCAAAATAACGAAAATCTGTGATCACTACTAAAAATTGGATTTTCAAGGATTTTTATATGAAAATATTTAAATGCGATTTTCTAGCAAACTAGAAGAGCTAGAGTCAAAATAACAAAAATCTGTGATCACTACTAAAAATTGGATTTTCTAAGGATTTTTATATGAAAATATTTAAATGCAATTTTCTAGCAAACAAGAAGAGCTAGAGCCAAAATAACAAAAATCTGTGATCACTACTAAAAATTGGATTTTCTTAGGATTTTTATATGAAAATATTTAAATGCGATTTTCTAGCAAACTAGAAGAGCTAGAGTCAAAATAACGAAAATCTGTGATCACTACTAAAAATTTGATTTTCTTAGGATTTTTATATGAAAATATTTAAATGCGATTTTCTAGCAAACTAGAAGAGCTAGAGCCAAAATAACGAAAATCTGTGATCACTACTAAAAATTGGATTTTCTTAGGATTTTTATATGAAAATATTTAAACGCGATTTTCTAGCAAACTAGAAGAGCTAGAGTCAAAATAACGAAAGTCTGTGATCACTACTAAAAATTGGATTTTCTTAGGATTTTTATATGAAAATATTTAAATGTGTTTTTCTACAAAACTAGAAGAGCTAGAGCCAAAATAACGAAAATCTGTGATCACTACTAAAAATTGGATTTTCTTAGGATTTTTATATGAAAATATTTAAATGCGATTTTCTAGCAAACTAGAAGAGCTAGAGTCAAAATAACAAAAATCTGTGATCACTACTAAAAATTGGATTTTCTAAGGATTTTTATATGAAAATATTTAAATGCAATTTTCTAGCAAACTAGAAGAGCTAGAGTCAAAATAACGAAAATCTGTGATCACTACTAAAAATTTGATTTTCTTAGGATTTTTAAATGAAAATATTTAAATGCAATTTTCTAGCAAACTAGAAGAGCTAGAGTCAAAATAACGAAAATCTGTGATCACTACTAAAAATTGGATTTTCTTAGGATTTTTATATGAAAATATTTAAATGCGATTTTCTAGCAAACTAGAAGAGCTAGAGCCAAAATAACAAAAATCTGTGATCACTACTAAAAATTTGATTTTCTTAGGATTTTTATATGAAAATATTTAAATGCGATTTTCTAGCAAACTAGAAGAGCTAGAGTCAAAATAACAAAAATCTGTGATCACTACTAAAAATTGGATTTTCTTAGGATTTTTATATGAAAATATTTAAATGCGATTTTCTAGCAAACTAGAAGAGCTAGAGTCAAAATGACGAAAATCTGTGATCACTACTAAAAATTTGATTTTCTTAGGTTTTTATATGAAAATATTTAAATGCAATTTTCTAGCAAACTAGAAGAGCTAGAGCCAAAATGACGAAAATCTGTGATCACTACTAAAAATTGGATTTTCTTAGGATTTTTATATGAAAATATTTAAATGCAATTTTCTAGCAAACTAGAAGAGCTAGAGTCAAAATAACAAAAATCTGTGATCACTACTAAAAATTGGATTTTCTTAGAATTTTTATATGAAAATATTTAAATGCGATTTTCTAGCAAACTAGAAGAGCTAGAGCCAAAATAACAAAAATCTGTGATCACTACTAAAAATTGGATTTTCTTAGGATTTTTATATGAAAATATTTAAATGCGATTTTCTAGCAAACTAGAAGAGTTAGAGTCAAAATAAGAAAAATCTGTGTTCACTACTAAAAATTGGTTTTTCTTAGGATTTTTATATGAAAATATTTAAATGCGATTTTCTAGCAACTAGAAGAGCTAGAGTCAAAATAACAAAAATCTGTGATCACTACTAAAAATTTTATTTTCTTAGGATTTTTATATGAAAATATTTAAATGCGATTTTCTAGCAAACTAGAAGAGCTAGAGTCAAAATAACAAAAATCTGTGATCACTACTAAAAATTGGATTTTCTTAGGATTTCTATATGAAAAACTTTAAATGCGTTTTTCTGCAAAACTAGAAGAGCTAGAGTCAAAATAACAAATATCTGTGATCACTACTAAAAATTGGATTTTCTAAGGATTTTTATATGAAAATATTTAAATGCGATTTTTTAGCAAACTAGAAGAGCTAGAGTCAAAATGACGAAAATCTGTGATCACTACTAAAAATTTGATTTTCTTAGGATTTTTATATGAAAATATTTAAATGCGATTTTCTAGCAAACTAGAAGAGCTAGAGTCAAAATGACGAAAATCTGTGATCACTACTAAAAATTGGATTTTCTAAGGATTTTTATATGAAAATATTTAAATGCGGTTTTCTAGCAAACTAGAAGAGCTAGAGCCAAAATAACGAAAATCTGTGATCACTACTAAAAATTTGATTTTCTTAGGATTTTTATATGAAAATATTTAAATGCGGTTTTCTAGCAAACTAGAAGAGCTAGAGTCAAAATAACGAAAATCTGTGATCACTACTAAAAATTTGATTTTCTTAGGATTTTTATATGAAAATATTTAAATGCGATTTTCTAGCAAACTAGAAGAGCTAGAGTCAAAATAACAAAAATCTGTGAATACTACTAAAAATTGGATTTTCTTAGGATTTTGATATG
Source organism: Pollenia labialis (assembly GCA_949318255.1). Taxonomy (NCBI): domain Eukaryota; kingdom Metazoa; phylum Arthropoda; class Insecta; order Diptera; family Polleniidae; genus Pollenia; species Pollenia labialis. The sequence continues at coordinate 79,186,533 of OX439142.1, forward strand.
AAAATATTTAAATGCAATTTTCTAGCAAACTAGAAGAGCTAGAGTCAAAATAACGAAAATCTGTGATCACTACTAAAAATTGGATTTTCAAGGATTTTTATATGAAAATATTTAAATGCGATTTTCTAGCAAACTAGAAGAGCTAGAGTCAAAATAACAAAAATCTGTGATCACTACTAAAAATTGGATTTTCTAAGGATTTTTATATGAAAATATTTAAATGCAATTTTCTAGCAAACTAGAAGAGCTAGAGCCAAAATAACGAAAATCTGTGATCACTACTAAAAATTTGATTTTCTTAGGATTTTTATATGAAAATATTTAAATGCGATTTTCTAGCAAACTAGAAGAGCTAGAGTCAAAATGACGAAAATCTGTGATCACTACTAAAAATTGGATTTTCTAAGGATTTTTATATGAAAATATTTAAATGCGGTTTTCTAGCAAACTAGAAGAGCTAAAGTCAAAATAACGAAAATCTGTGATCACTACTAAAAATTTGATTTTCTTAGGATTTTTATATGAAAATATTTAAATGCGGTTTTCTAGCAAACTAGAAGAGCTAGAGTCAAAATGACGAAAATCTGTGATCACTACTAAAAATTGGATTTTCTAAGGATTTTTATATGAAAATATTTAAATGCGGTTTTCTAGCAAACTAGAAGAGCTAAAGTCAAAATAACGAAAATCTGTGATCACTACTAAAAATTTGATTTTCTTAGGATTTTTATATGAAAATATTTAAATGCGATTTTCTAGCAAACTAGAAGAGCTAGAGTCAAAATGACGAAAATCTGTGATCACTACGTAAAAATTGGATTTTCTAAGGATTTTTATATGAAAATATTTAAATGCGGTTTTCTAGCAAACTAGAAGAGCTAAAGTCAAAATAACGAAAATCTGTGATCACTACTAAAAATTTGATTTTCTTAGGATTTTTATATGAAAATATTTAAATGCGATTTTCTAGCAAACTAGAAGAGCTAGAGTCAAAATGACGAAAATCTGTGATCACTACTAAAAATTGGATTTTCTAAGGATTTTTATATGAAAATATTTAAATGCGGTTTTCTAGCAAACTAGAAGAGCTAGAGCCAAAATAACGAAAATCTGTGATCACTACTAAAAATTTGATTTTCTTAGGATTTTTATATGAAATATTTAAATGCGGTTTTCTAGCAAACTAGAAGAGCTAGAGTCAAATAACGAAAATCTGTGATCACTACTAAAAATTTGATTTTCTTAGGATTTTTATATGAAAATATTTAAATGCGATTTTCTAGCAAACTAGAAGAGCTAGAGTCAAAATAACAAAAATCTGTGAATACTACTAAAAATTGGATTTTCTTAGGATTTTGATATGAAAATATTTAAATGCAATTTTCTAGCAAACTAGAAGAGCTAGAGTCAAAATAACGAAAATCTGTGATCACTACTAAAAATTGGATTTTCAAGGATTTTTATATGAAAATATTTAAATGCGATTTTCTAGCAAACTAGAAGAGCTAGAGTCAAAATAACAAAAATCTGTGATCACTACTAAAAATTGGATTTTCTTAGGATTTTTATATGAAAATATTTAAATTCAATTTTCTAGCAAACTAGAAGAGCTAGAGCCAAAATAACGAAAATCTGTGATCACTACTAAAAATTTGATTTTCTTAGGATTTTTATATGAAAATATTTAAATGCGATTTTCTAGCAAACTAGAAGATCTAGAGCCAAAATAACAAAAATCTGTGATCACTACTAAAAATTGGATTTCTAAGGATTTTTATATGAAAATATTTAAATGCAATTTTCTAGCAAACTAGAAGAGCTAGAGCCAAAGTGACGAAAATCTGTGATCACTACTAAAAATTGGATTTTCTAAGGATTTTTATATGAAAATATTTAAATGCAATTTTCTAGCAAACTAGAAGAGCTAGAGCCAAAATGACGAAAATCTGTGATCACTACTAAAAATTTGATTTTCTAAGGATTTTTATATGAAATATTTAAATGCAATTTTCTAGCAAACTAGAAGAGCTAGAGCCAAAGTGACGAAAATCTGTGATCACTACTAAAAATTGGATTTTCTTAGGATTTTTATATGAAAATATTTAAATGCAATTTTCTAGCAAACTAGAAGAGCTAGAGCCAAAATGACGAAAATCTGTGATCACTACTAAAAATTGGATTTTCTAAGGATTTTTATATGAAAATATTTAAATGCAATTTTCTAGCAAACTAGAAGAGCTAGAGCCAAAATGACGAAAATCTGTGATCACTACTAAAAATTTGATTTTCTAAGGATTTTTATATGAAAATATTAAATGCAATTTTCTAGCAAACTAGAAGAGCTAGAGCCAAAATGACGAAAATCTGTGATCACTACTAAAAATTGGATTTTCTAAGGATTTTTATATGAAAATATTTAAATGCAATTTTCTAGCAAACTAGAAGAGCTAGAGCCAAAGTGACGAAAATCTGTGATCACTACTAAAAATTGGATTTTCTAAGGATTTTTATATGAAAATATTTAAATGCAATTTTCTAGCAAACTAGAAGAGCTAGAGCCAAAGTGACGAAAATCTGTGATCACTACTAAAAATTGGATTTTCTTAGGATTTTTATATGAAAATATTTAAATGCAATTTTCTAGCAAACTAGAAGAGCTAGAGCCAAAGTGACGAAAATCTGTGATCACTACTAAAAATTAAATTTTCTTAGGATTTTTATATGAAAATATTTAAATGCAATTTCCTAGCAAACTAGAAGAGCTAGAGCCAAAAAAACGAAAATCTGTGATCACTACTAAAAATTAAATTTTCTTAGGATTTTTATATGAAAATATTTAAATGCAATTTTCTAGCAAACTAGAAGAGCTAGAGCCAAAATGACGAAAATCTGTGATCACTACTAAAAATTGGATTTTCTTAGGATTTTTATATGAAAATATTTAAATGCAACTTTCTAGCAAACTAGAAGAGCTAGAGCCAAAGTGACGAAAATCTGTGATCACTACTAAAAATTGGATTTTCAAAGGATTTTTATATGAAAATATTTAAATGCAATTTTCTAGCAAACTAGAAGAGCTAGAGCCAAAATGACGAAAATCTGTGATCACTACTAAAAATTGGATTTTCTTAGGATTTTTATATGAAAATATTTAAATGCAATTTTCTAGCAAACTAGAAGAGCTAGAGCCAAAGTGACGAAAATCTGTGATCACTACTAAAAATTGGATTTTCTTAGGATATTTATATGAAAATATTTAAATGCAATTTCCTAGCAAACTAGAAGAGCTAGAGCCAAAGTGACGAAAATCTGTGATCACTACTAAAAATTGGATTTTCTTAGGATATTTATATGAAAATATTTAAATGCAATTTCCTAGCAAACTAGAAGAGCTAGAGCCAAAATGACGAAAATCTGTGATCACTACTAAAAATTAAATTTTCTTAGGATATTTATATGAAAATATTTATATGCAATTTTCTAGCAAACTAGAAGAGCTAGAGCCAAAGTGACGAAAATCTGTGATCACTACTAAAAATTGGATTTTCTTAGGATTTTTATATGAAAATATTTAAATGCAATTTTCTAGCAAACTAGAAGAGCTAGAGCCAAAGTGACGAAAATCTGTGATCACTACTAAAAATTGGATTTTCTTAGGATTTTTATATGAAAATATTTAAATGCAATTTTCTAGCAAACTAGAAGAGCTAGAGCCAAAATGACGAAAATCTGTGATCACTACTAAAAATTAAATTTTCTTAGGATTTTTATATGAAAATATTTAAATGCAATTTCCTAGCAAACTAGAAGAGCTAGAGCCAAAATGACGAAAATCTGTGATCACTACTAAAAATTAAATTTTCTTAGGATTTTTATATGAAAATATTTAAATGCAATTTTCTAGTAAACTAGAAGAGCTAGAGCCAAAATGACGAAAATCTGTGATCACTACTAAAAATTGGATTTTCTTAGGATATTTATATGAAAATATTTAAATGCAATTTTCTAGCAAACTAGAAGAGCTAGAGCCAAAATGACGAAAATCTGTGATCACTACTAAAAATTAGATTTTCTAAGGATTTTTATATGAAAATATTTAAATGCAATTTTCTAGCAAACTAGAAGAGCTAGAGCCAAAATGACGAAAATCTGTGATCACTACTAAAAATTGGATTTTCTAAGGATTTTTATATGAAAATATTTAAATGCAATTTTCTAGCAAACTAGAAGAGCTAGAGCCAAAATGACGAAAATCTGTGATCACTACTAAAAATTGGATTTTCTTAGGATTTTTATATGAAAATATTTTAAATGCAATTTTCTAGCAAACTAGAAGAGCTAGAGCCAAGATGACGAAAATCTGTGATCACTACTAAAAATTGGATTTTCTTAGGATTTTTATATGAAAATATTTAAATGCAATTTTCTAGCAAACTAGAAGAGCTAGAGCCAAAATAACGAAAATCTGTGATCACTACTAAAAATTGGATTTTCTTAGGATTTTTATATGAAAATATTTAAATGCAATTTTCTAGCAAACTAGAAGAGCTAGAGCCAAAATGACGAAAATCTGTGATCACTACTAAAAATTGGATTTTCTTAGGATATTTATATGAAAATATTTAAATGCAATTTCCTAGCAAACTAGAAGAGCTAGAGCCAAAATGACGAAAATCTGTGATCACTACTAAAAATTGGATTTTCTTAGGATATTTATATGAAAATATTTAAATGCAATTTTCTAGTAAACTAGAAGAGCTAGAGCCAAAATACGAAAATCTGTGATCACTACTAAAAATTGGATTTTCTTAGGATATTTATATGAAAATATTTAAATGCAATTTCCTAGCAAACTAGAAGAGCTAGAGCCAAAATGACGAAAATCTGTGATCACTACTAAAAATTGGATTTTCTTAGGATTTTTATATGAAAATATTTAAATGCAATTTCCTAGTAAACTAGAAGAGCTAGAGCCAAAATGACGAAAATCTGTGATCACTACTAAAAATTGGATTTTCTAGGATTTTTATATGAAAATATTTAAATGCAATTTTCTAGTAAACTAGAAGAGCTAGAGCCAAAATGACGAAAATCTGTGATCACTACTAAAAATTGGATTTCTTAGGATTTTTATATGAAAATATTTAAATGCAATTTTCTAGCAAACTAGAAGAGCTAGAGCCAAAATGACGAAAATCTGTGATCACTACTAAAAATTGGATTTTCTTAGGATTTTTATATGAAAATATTTAAATGCAATTTTCTAGTAAACTAGAAGAGCTAGAGCCAAAATGACGAAAATCTGTGATCACTACTAAAAATTGGATTTTCTTAGGATTTTTATATGAAAATATTTAAATGCAATTTCTAGCAAACTAGAAGAGCTAGAGCCAAAATGACGAAAATCTGTGATCACTACTAAAAATTGGATTTTCTTAGGATTTTTATATGAAAATATTTAAATGCAATTTCTAGCAAACTAGAAGAGCTAGAGCCAAAGTGACGAAAATCTGTGATCACTACTAAAAATTGGATTTTCTTAGGATTTTTATATGAAAATATTTAAATGCAATTTCCTAGCAAACTAGAAGAGCTAGAGCCAAAGTGACGAAAATCTGTGATCACTACTAAAAATTGGATTTTCTTAGGATTTTTATATGAAAATATTTAAATGCAATTTCCTAGCAAACTAGAAGAGCTAGAGCCAAAATGACGAAAATCTGTGATCACTACTAAAAATTGGATTTTCTTAGGATTTTTATATGAAAATATTTAAATGCAATTTTCTAGCAAACTAGAAGAGCTAGAGCCAAAGTGACGAAAATCTGTGATCACTACTAAAAATTGGATTTTCTTAGGATTTTTATATGAAAATATTTAAATGCAATTTCCTAGCAAACTAGAAGAGCTAGAGCCAAAGTGACGAAAATCTGTGATACACTACTAAAAATTGGATTTTCTTAGGATTTTTATATGAAAATATTTAAATGCAATTTCTAGCAAACTAGAAGAGCTAGAGCCAAAATGACGAAAATCTGTGATCACTACTAAAAATTGGATTTTCTTAGGATTTTTATATGAAAATATTTAAATGCAATTTCCTAGCAAACTAGAAGAGCTAGAGCCAAAATGACGAAAATCTGTGATCACTACTAAAATTGGATTTTCTTAGGATTTTTATATGAAAATATTTAAATGCATTTTCTAGCAAACTAGAAGAGCTAGAGCCAAAATGACGAAAATCTGTGATCACTACTAAAAATTGGATTTTCTTAGGATTTTTATATGAAAATATTTAAATGCAATTTCCTAGCAAACTAGAAGAGCTAGAGCCAAAATGACGAAAATCTGTGATCACTACTAAAAATTGGATTTTCTTAGGAATTTATATATTTATATGAAAATATTTAAATGCAATTTCTAGCAAACTAGAAGAGCTAGAGCCAAAATGACGAAAATCTGTGATCACTACTAAAAATTGGATTTTCTTAGGATTTTTATATGAAAATATTTAAATGCAATTTTCTAGCAAACTAGAAGAGCTAGAGCCAAAATGACGAAAATCTGTGATCACTACTAAAAATTGGATTTTCTTAGGATTTTTATATGAAAATATTTAAATGCAATTTTCTAGCAAACTAGAAGAGCTAGAGCCAAAATGACGAAAATCTGTGATCACTACTAAAAATTGGATTTTCTTAGGATATTTATATGAAATATTTAAATGCAATTTCTAGCAAACTAGAAGAGCTAGAGCCAAAATAACGAAAATCTGTGATCACTACTAAAAATTGGATTTTCTTAGGATTTTTATATGAAAATATTAAATGCAATTTTCTAGTAAACTAGAAGAGCTAGAGCCAAAATGACGAAAATCTGTGATCACTACTAAAAATTGGATTTTCTTAGGATTTTATATGAAAATATTTAAATGCAATTTTCTAGCAAACTAGAAGAGCTAGAGCCAAAATGACGAAAATCTGTGATCACTACTAAAATTGGATTTTCTTAGGATTTTTATATGAAAATATTTAAATGCAGTTTCTAGCAAACTAGAAGAGCTAGAGCCAAAATACGAAAATCTGTGATCACTACTAAAAATTGGATTTTCATAGGATTTTTATATGAAAATATTTAAATGCAATTTCTAGCAAACTAGAAGAGCTAGAGCCAAAATGACGAAAATCTGTGATCACTACTAAAAATTGGATTTTCTTAGGATTTTTATATGAAAATATTTAAATGCAATTTTCTAGCAAACTAGAAGAGCTAGAGCCAAAATGACGAAAATCTGTGATCACTACTAAAAATTGGATTTTCTAAGGATTTTTATATGAAAATATTTAAATGCAATTTTCTAGCAAACTAGAAGAGCTAGAGCCAAAGTGACGAAAATCTGTGATCACTACTAAAAATTGGATTTTCTAAGGATTTTTATATGAAAATATTTAAATGCAATTTTCTAGCAAACTAGAAGAGCTAGAGCCAAAATGACGAAAATCTGTGATCACTACTAAAAATTGGATTTTCTAAGGATTTTTATATGAAAATATTAAATGCAATTTTCTAGCAACTAGAAGAGCTAGAGCCAAAGTGACGAAAATCTGTGATCACTACTAAAAATTGGATTTTCTTAGGATTTTTATATGAAAATATTTAAATGCAATTTCTAGCAAACTAGAAGAGCTAGAGCCAAAGTGACGAAAATCTGTGATCACTACTTAAAAATTGGATTTTCTAAGGATTTTTATATGAAAATATTTAAATGCAATTTTCTAGCAAACTAGAAGAGCTAGAGCCAAAATGACGAAAATCTGTGATCACTAC